>ML830888.1:0-49254 GCA_009831015.1 Picea engelmannii | reverse complement strand
TACAATGAATGAAGCTACAACTACCACACTTATGGACTTAAATTTTAGACTTTATGCATAATTAGGCACTAGTATTTTAACAAAACTATGCCATACAAATTTCATGAGGCATGTGCCAAAAACGCTTACAATTCTAAAAAATTCAACTCATAATTATTGGATTCCACTTGAGAAGCTAGATTTTCTTTCACATGTCGAGAGAAGCCATCATCCATCAATGCATATTTAAAATCACACATGGATCACTACTATGGATTCATGTTCATATTACCACTATCAAGCCTCTTACACATTAACTTCAAATTGCAAATCCTCCATGGAAAACTATCATGGAATTACCAGGCCCCCCCTTAAGACTAAAGGAGCTCTATTACCATGTTAATAAATAGAACACACAAGGCAGAGCCAACAATATGACTAAAAAGACCTCAATCCATCGTTCTCTACATTGTGTTTATTTCGATGATACAAATATATAATACATCAATAAATCCACCTCGATTTCACATTGACATCTCATCAGGAGATAAGGTAGGGGAGGAAAAATAGGAATCTAGAAACACACTTAAAATAAAAATTATATCCTTAAATGTGAAATACATTAGGTGGTGTACTAGGACTTCATAATTGTATAAGAGTCATAGGCTAACAAAAATTCCATGTAAGATGGTCATAATAGTGAAAAGCACTTGATCGACAAAAATAAAGTCAATTTTTTATCTAATGGATTTAGAAAATGCATTAAATCTCTTGATAAGTAACATCAATATTTAGGAACTTTATCATAACTTTACAACAAAACTCTCAACCTATATGAACAAGTACTCCTTCAAAACCTCTTCTAAAAATGAAAATCAAATGACCAATCCTTCTTATGACAGAGATTGCAAGATTACTAGGAAACCTATTAGGGAAGCCTCGATCAAGTATTTAAAAGCCATAAAAATTAATAATTACAAAGCACTAAATAAAATAAAAAAGAGACTTTATATAAATAAAAAGTAATTTAAACTTTTACACCTTTCTAAATTCATACCTAAAAAAAATTAGAGGAAAATTTTAATCCAAAAATCTTAATAAATAATATGATTGTTTCCTCCGGGGTGTAGGGAAATCGATGATGGAGTGTATTGTTAAGCCATTATGTTATGTGAATTCATTGGTTTGAAACCCTGACTTAACTTGTGTGTCATGTATGGGGCATTGTGGGAACACCTAGAGGTTATAGTGGTAGTAGTCGAATAACACAACCACATGTCATGTGAGTACGTGCCCGACTAGCTGTTGATTCTGCCAGTCACAAAAAATAATAATAATAATACAATTTCTATGAGTGATTGGAATTCATACCTTAAAATTTTTAGGAATCCCTAATGCTTCAAACAACATTCAAACCCTTATTACAAAGCAAGAGATTTTACATTGGATGACATTAAATTTGGGCCTAAGCATCTAGCAAAAGGGGACTATAAGGACATCAATGGTTAAGGAAGAATATTCCAAATTGAAGGCTTTGTACTTATCCCCACATTCATAGGCTTTTTAATATAATAGTCAAACATGGTTTTCCAAAATCTTTCATTGAAAACCTCATTGTTCCTATTTTAAAAAGTGGTGACAAAAATAGTCCCTTAAATTATAGGACCATTATGATTAGTTCTCTTTTAGCCAAGTTATATGGAATCATTATGGAAAATAAGATTAGTTTACGGTTAGAAAGTCGAGAAAAAATGGCTAAAGTCCATGCTGGTTTTAGAAGCTATCATTCAACAATGACTACTTAATTCCTCGAGATTAGGATTATTGTAGAGGAATGCCGAAATAATAAAACCTATTGTGTTGCTTTATTGACTTTAGGAAATATTTTGATATGGTTCCTAGAAATAAACTTTGGAAGAGATTAAGAGATCTAAACGTTCATTTTGGGTGGAGTGTTGTTGCAATAACGTTGTATGAGAAAGTAATTGATAAATTCGAGGATAATGAGGGTTAATCATAAGAAAGAAATTGTAATATAGAGGTTAAAAAGGGTTTTCCTTTGTCATGTACCCTTTATATTGACAAGTTAGAGGCATGTTTGGAAGAATTGGGTTGTGTTGGCACTACTTTGTTATGATAGTCATCATCCTTTTGCTTCACACTAATGATTATTGTTCCTTTTTAGAGGTGCCCCTTTGATCTTGAAAAACAACTAATATGTTTTACATCCGGTATGTTAGTGAACATATATAAGACGAAGGTTAAGATCATCAAATCCAAGAATTTTATTTACCCTAATCTTGTGTATGACAACAACAAATTGTAGAAAATTAATTTGTACAAGTATCTTGTGGATGACATTGATCACAAGATCAACTGACACTATAGTTGAGAAAAAAATTAATAGAGGATGGAATGCCTATTTTGGTCTTAAGAACAACTATAGAGAAACATATTTTTGGTTTTAAGAAAAAATGAAATTCAGTTTTGACACACTTATTAGGGACTGTTATCTTATATGGATGCTAAGTTTAGGGTTGCAACATTTCTAGATAAACTTGGAGAAAAATCAAGCATATCCAAAAGATGTGTATAATCTATAATTTTAAAATTAAAAGAAATACATATTATCCTATCGTCCTCTTAGGCATTGGGCTCCCACCCATTGAGAGAAAGACTATGATTGGGTACACAATGTACAAGTGAAAAATAATAAACATGAAGGAGAAGAAGCTTCCTAGCATTCCAGTAAAAATCATTTGAGACTTAAAAGAGGGTGGTATAAATATGTTGATTCTTGATTAAACTATTGGAGAATAGAGGGGAAGGAAACTCTACAAAATAGTGATAACATTTTATATTTTTAACCAAAACTAAAATTTTATTTATGTAAAAGGTTGTAGCTAATTCTTCAAAAGTGTACATGGGGTTGATTCAAGAAGTTTAGAGCTAGAGACAAATAAGCCTTACTATAGACTGCAGACAAACATTCCAAATTTCCTTCATAGAGCATGATTTACAAAAAAAATGATTGTTGATAACAAAGACACTTTCATTTAATAAAAATATGGTGGTTGGTTGCCTCATCCTAACCAACACCCGAGTGAGGGGAGTACATAGATTCTCGATATCCATTGAGTCCTTGAGCTAGTGCATGGTTTCTTCTTATTGAACTTCAACATGAGTGGAATTTGTAGAGGTTTTGTTATTCAAAGTTGCGGAGAGGGAATCTTTGAGTATATTGAGCACAAGATTCCTCAAGAAATTACACTTTGCCTCGAGGATATCCATCCTCCATTTCTGGTGAGCCAACAATTTCATTAATGCAACATGTTGAGTGACTTAAAGGTGCTTGTTTTTGTGTACTTTTGTGGTAATAAAAAACAAAGAGGTTCTGTTGCAATGGATAAACTCTTCATGCATCCTCAAGACTTTTTCAATTTCCATTATCTCCTTATGTTCCATAATTGCACCCACAATTCATAACAAACAATACCAAAAATTCCAATAAAGAACCCAAGACAATAACTTACACCAAATTGATGAGACTAGAACTAGGGTGAACCAAATTATTCTTCCGAGGGCTTGTACAAATCACTGAAATAAAAAAATACCTAAACCCAGTTTTCTTCATAGACTTCTTGTTTCACCAAGCTCTTATATAAGCAAGCCTAATAAAGAGGTGAAGAAAAGTTGTTTGGTTTCCTAGAGTTGTGATGAATTCCAAATCTGAACCTACTTTAAATTCTTGAAAAGAGACCAAATTCAAGGTAGACACACTTAGGAAAATAAACTAGAGCAAGACCAAGCTACCCAAAGAACCACACAAATACGAGACTAGTACCAGAACCAAAATATATAGGCCAACCTTCTCTTAAACATGTTCAACAATCCTAGAGTCCAAACAAACCTCCAAAAGAAAATCATGAAACTCACAAGTAGCCTAGATGCCTAGGGGTGTCGACCAAACTTATCGTAATTCCTAAGTCCTCTACATTGCATTAACCCATTGTTTTTGCACCTTCCTATACCAAAGCATTCAATAACCCAGAGCCGAATGAAATCTCACATGAAAGACATGGTGGTGGTCTTCCTTTGCGCTCTTATTCCAAAATAATGGAGGTGGATTGCATATTTCACTTGATGTGAAGCCAAGTGTGTGATTAATGTTATGACATTCGAATTAATACAATGATTGGGAGATGGTGTATATGGTTCATCCCCCCTCCTTTTCCAATTCACCCACTAGCAATTCAATGCTTTTTTAGCCAATTTATCTGGACACCTCATCATTGAACTCACTTTAACGTGATAAAACAAGATTGTGCTAATTGCTTTTGCCTCCTTGGTTTCTTGGGATATTACTTTTCCCAACCTTCTTTCCATCGAAGAATGCTTCCCCAACATTTCCTTGATAATGATCATGGAGTCCCCCACAACAATTAATGAGGTGACGTCCAACTCGTTGGAAAGAATTATACCTTTCAAAAGAGTATATCCATTTTCCACATTGTTTTATTCTACTCCTAATCCCCAAGAGTATCTTGCTACATGTGTACCTCCAAAATTGAAAAGAATCCCCCACCCCTAGGTTTCTCTTTGAAGCACCATCGAAAAATAGAATCTATACATCCTAACTTGATTTCCATTCATTAGATTTTTGTACTTCCAATTGAACATGTCGTTTGGGATGGCTAAGAATGACATAGGAGTTTAGGCGAGTGGATGGATTTAATATTATGAAGATTTGGACCCAAACCTCCTCATCCTTTTCCATGGCACGCTCATCCATTGGAAATCTGATTATGTTTTATATATTCTGATAGAAACCATCTAGCTTTGATTGCTACAACATTTGGGTTCACCAATTTTTGGTCAAACAACACTTTGTTTTGGGCCAGCCATATATTCCAGTAGAGGTACTTTGGAAGTGTTCTCCATAGCCTTTTTAGAATTTTTTTGTTTCTGAAAGTGCCTCTATATGATTTATGCAAATTAGAGAAAAGTTCTCTCTATGAAGAAGGCATTCTCATACGACAATTAATACCTCCAAAGGCCGCTCTCCAGATTGTCCTGGTGAAGCAACACTCTACAAACAAATGATTGATGGTTTCATTAGATCTCTTGCAGAGGGTACACCAAGACGCAACTTGTATTCCCCTTTTCTGCAATTTATCAACTATCAACAATTTCCCATTGAGCAATGTCTAGCAAAAAATACTTATATATGGGATTCCATCCGAATGTCAAATTTTGTTCCATATTGGTGATTTCTAAGGAATTAGTAGGGATGAAAGTTGGTGCATATACCCATCTCTGACTCTATACTCTTACAAATCCACCCTACCCCTGTGATCCCTAGTCTAAAGGTCCCATGGAGCGTGTTAGCACTGAGAGTCACCCTCAGATTTCAAGAGGATAAGCCCAACACCCATAAAATAGGTTTGTAAATGTAGATTAAGGATAGAAGTTCAAATGGACAAAACTCAGCATAGCAATGTTTCAACACAAAAAATCTAGGCTAGTATGCATAAGAAAATGAGGTTTTGGTTAACTTCAGTCAGTGGTTTAAGGATAAATATGAGTAGATGGAAGACTTGGTGATGAAGATGGATATGTCTGATATAAGCAGCATGCCTTCTAGCAGCTAGGTGAATAAAAACTCAGTCACAATAACTTCTTGAACTAAATTTAAAACACCGAAAACATTTACAACAAAATCATAATCAAACATCCATTATAACACAACTATAACATCTCATAAGGATCATCCAATAATGATAATTCAGAGTAAGAAGAAGCAAGATAATGATAAGAGGATGACTTTTATTAATTAAAATATCTCAGATCTCATACATAAACCAAAGTACAACTCTGTTTAGTCAAAATATGACAAATAGGGAGCTTTGATCAACCATTCAAACCTCAACATCACATTCTTATGATCTATTTATAGTCTAAACAGTAAAACCACCAATTGAGATGTGAGCCGACCTTTCTAACCTTGGATTCTCCACAAAAAACTACTAATCTAACATCTGTACAAGTGGAACTAACAGACTGCTAGAAACATGGAGCATGTTGGCAACAACTCTAACAAGATATAAATGACATGATTTTCTGTTGCTTGGGCGCATCTCTACCAATGCCATGTGTCCTCCAAACCTTTGTGTTGAGCTCTATCTGCCACCTGGTGATCATTGGTTCCCTCCAAATCATCAAAGCTAAGAAGAGGCAACGAATTCAAAACTGTTGACTGTAATAACCAGTTCGTAACATCTTTTTGTAGCGCAAATGGTATAAAATTCCGTAGCACCCGCCTATGTAAAATTGTTCTGCAGCGTATTCCGTAGCACATTCGGTAGCAGATTTCGTAGCACCCACCTGTAAAATTGTTCTGCAACAACTTTTCGTAGCGAACTGCCACTTTATGTCTGGCTAGGTGATTCTACAACGCTTTCAATAGCAAATCCGTAGAACAGTTTGTGTGGATGATTTCATAGCGCCAAGCGCTACGAAATGTTCTATGTTTTTTTATTTCATGCAATGAACCTCAAAAAAACCAAAAAGTCTTAGCAGAAGGATTATAAGCCGGTAGATGCCTCCAGTAGGTGAAATTATAACACTTCCCTCAAAACTTCAAGCTACAAAAGTTGATCATCATCAAAAATGGGGTTTCCATCCTTTCCACTTCATCTTCTCAATCTAGCACTTCTCCTTGTTACAGGAGCACTTCTCTCTATTGCAGGGGCATTTATCTCTATTGTAGGAGAATTTATCTCTATTGCAGCTTGGGATAGAAAATTTAGATTCCTCTGGGCTAGATCATCCTTGAAGGGTTGCAACTCCTCTTTCAACTTTCTGTTTTGGGACTATATGCTTTTATTCTTCCTGTACAAAGTCTGAAGTTTCCTATGGAGGGGAAATAATCTTCTTGTTGTAAACCTAGCTAGATCAAGGGTCTCATTATACATGTACATGAGTTCACTCGTCTTCCTCTTCTTAGTAAATCTTTCTCCCTTCAAACGGGTAATTTCCTTCCTTGCATCCCTGAGTTGTCTGACCAATCTCTTGAAGGTGGGATTATTAGGGGGACTGGTGATGTTTATGACTTCAATGGGATTCTCAATAATTTCACCCTTACCTTTGTCTTTCTTCTGAACAGAAGCTTTGGTCATGACCTCAATAGGATTCCCAACAATGTCACCTTTACCCTACTTTTGGACATAAGCTTTGGTTATGAATTTTGTTTCAACATCTTCCTTATGGGCTGATGATCTGGTGAAAGGCCTCCTAACTCTTGTCTCAGCTGCTGTAGTAGGTGAAGGAAAACACAATTTTCTCCCCTTTTGGGTGTAGTTTTGGTGCAGGCTGAGGTGAAAGTTCCCTTTGTGGGGAGTGATGGGATTCCCTCTCTTCTTCTTCAACTTCCTTAGGAACTTCTTTGTCTTGGGAAATGTGTTTTCCCTTCCTCTTTTTGCTTGTTTATTCTTGGGAAACACTACTAGCTAGAAAAGGGATTTGCACCCTGGATTGAGGGGTAGGAGCTACATCTAGATGTAGATGAGCAATGACAATAAATTGTTCCCAAGTGAGGTTTATTTTATTCAATTCTTCCATTACAAGCATCCTGGTCAACCCTGAGTGGAATACACTGGTGTCCATAGCCTTGGACTTGGCTTGGACCCTATCAACCATTTTTCCCATACTTCTAAATAGATAGAAAGGGATTCTCATCAAATCCTTTCCTGTGAAGTTAGAAAATGCCTAATGTGATACTGGTATATCATGTTGAATCTTCTCTCACATGTAAAATACGTTTGGATGACTTTCAACATTTTTTCAAAACCCTCAACCAAGTGGCTCCTAGGCACTCCCTTGGACAAATTATCTTTTTGATGACCTGGCTTGAGGAAATATTTAGAAAAGGATTCATTGAGAGTCATAGATTTGAACCACCTTTCACCAGTGTTGGGTATCTCAGTGGCTATTGCAATGGTGGCCTCATATACCTCCAACTCAAGGGTTCCTACTTTGGTCTTAGTGCCATCAAAGTTTAAAGAAAAGTCCCTGGCTACTTCAGGGTGTCCCCTCTGCATATTTTGATAGAAATTTAGGCAACCAACCCTTTGGAAGACCTCCCTGATCATAGGTTCAACATCAAATAGGTGCATGTCAGAAGGCTCATTCCTAAATACACTCCCACCCTTGTGAGATTTCTTCTGTTGAGGTATATCCATTGATAGAAGTAGGAGGTCAAACACTATAATGTTATGAGAGGTATAGGAAACCAAACAAAGACAAAAGTCTTTAAGTTTTTGAAAGGTGGTCCTTATTTGGTCTTTCATGGATTTCCTCCAATTTACTTTTGAACTAATAAGAGAATGGTTCGATGGCTTAAAAAGGGGAAAAAATCTCCTCTGAGAAATAATATGCAAGGAGGCTGCATTGTTCAAGTTTTAGGCTAACATCAAGCCACCATACAGGGTCATCATCATTCTAAAGGTAAAAACTCCTAAACTCTTCACTGCAAATATAATTTGAGATGAAACTATAGGATGACATCGTGAAGGGAAAGAGCCAATTTTGGAGATGTGAGCATAAATGATGACACTGCATTGGAACATAATTTGTAGCGTTGGAATAGGGGATCTGTAGCGTAGTTTTGCAGTGGTTTCTATAGCATAGTATGGACAACAAGAGCCAAGTGATAAATAGGCACAATAACTTTGATAGAAAATGATTCAATTTCAGTGGAGGAAGATGACAATATACAGATGGATAAGAAATTTGTGACATAAAAGGTAAGGGTTGTTAGGTGGAGGAAACCACAGTTGGCAGCGTCAGGTGCTATGAAAAGATAAAACATAACCTTAAGTGATCTTCAACAGAGCTCGGATGGCTCAAGAAGTACCTGGACACTGAAGTTTGATTATTGATGATATTCTGAAAGCATGAAGTTGTTTGAAACCACCCTAGTATCCAATTCACCTCGGTTAGCTAGTTTGTAGCATAATCCGTAGTGTTGTCTGGACTAGTAGTTTCTGCAGCGCCGAGCTAGGAGCAAGATTTCAAATTTTTATAAATAGTTAGAACTCATTAATGACCAAATCATGATTATTAATTTTGAAGACAAGGATGCTGAAAATAATGAAAAGGCATGACATCAGCTTCATAATCGCAAATGATGGTAAAGAGGAAGAGTGTACAAAAGATGTGCTACGAAAACAACTAGTGAGTTGGAAACTTACTTGAAAATATTTGATTTGACTCCCTAATGGGTAAATGGATAGAGTGGAGAGGTTCAATAATATGAATGGATGGAGTGACCTATCAGGTTTGTGGTGTCATGGGGCTGATAGTGCTAGCTGTCAAATCAAGAGATGAGTCAAGGGTGTAAACCATAAAATGAACCAAGGGTATAAACCATAGGTGTGGGTCAAATATATGAACCAAGTTCCAACCTTTCATTTATTTAAGTTATCCTAAGAAAACCATAAGGAAAAAATCCAAAAACAAACTTAAAAAGACTAATGGATAAAATTTAAAACCTAAGGAGAAATTTGACCCATGACAACTTCATGTGATAACATTGGCTCCAAAGGGGATGGCATGCTCCCTATGAGCTGCCAAGAACACACAACTTCAGTGTCTTATCCTAGGGCTATGGGGTCATTTATTCAAACAAAAATGAAAAAGAAAAAGTGATATTTACAATGAATGGAAATCCACTCATGGCTTAAGAAAAATACTTCTTCAGAAAGTGCCCATTGACAAGGCCACCAAAAACTTCAGAATCCTTCAAGTTCTGCAATTTATAAGTATTTTTTGAAAATACCTCAAAAATATTGAAAGGAGCAATGCACAAGGCTTCGAATTTACCATGTTTGTCTTTGTCTTGCTTGGGTGCATCCCACTTGAGCACTAGATCTCCCAGCTGGAAATATTCTTTGCTTACCTTCATGTCAAAGGCGTTCTTGATCTTTTGTTGATGGTCCCGTGCTTTGTCAAGGAGCTTCTCCCTAGCCTGTTGTACTTCTACCATCTGTTGTATCCTCCTGACCATATCATCAGGTTCTCCTTGGTAGTCCTGGAGGAATTTTGCCACAGGAAAGGCAAGCTGAGTAGGAAAGATAGCTTCAATCCCATAAACAAGTTGAAAAAGGGAAACACCATGTGACCTCTTTGTTCTAACTCTATCATCCCATAAGGAAAATTTCATCTTTTATTCCCATGCTTTCATGTTGTCTTCTAACAATTTATTGATGATATTTATGAGGCTCTTGTTAGAGGACTTTGCCAAACCATTTCCTTGGGGGTAATAAGGAGTAGAATGGACTAATGTAGTGCCATACTGTTCACAAAACTTGATCAATGGTTCAACTTTAAAAGAGGCAACATTTTCAGTAACAATATTGCTAATATTGCTTGGACAACAAAATCTTGACATGATATCCTCAAGAAAACTAATAATTACCTTGTGGGAGGCACTCCTTGTAGGAATGAATTCTATCCATTTGGTGAAATAATCAGTGGCAGTCAAAATACACCTATGTTGACCACTTGAAGCTGGATGGATTTCCCCAATGAAATCAATACCCCACTGTTGAAAAGGTCCAGAAACCACCACATGCTTCAAAGGAAAAGATTTGAGTTGTTGTTTTCTAGAAAACTTTTGGCATTTGACACAAGCTCTAATCTTTGTACAAACATCAGTAAAAAGGTTAGGCCAAAAATACCCAGCTCTGAGAATATTATAGGTTGTGTTTCTCCAAAAGTGATGGCCCCCACATAAGCTGTCATGAAAATCAGTCATGGCCTTTTGGGCTTCCTGTGGATCTAAACATCTCAAAAGAACCCCTAGAGGATATTTCCAATACAATATGTGATCAATGAGACAATATATGATTGATTTAAGCTTCAAATCTCTTACCTTGTTCTTTTCCAAACCATCAGGAGGTTGCAACTTTTGCAGAAAATATATGATGTCTTTATACCAAGTGCATTCTGTCAAGTTGGGGCTGATATGAGAGATTTTGTCAGCAAAATCAGCTTGCTGATTTTTTGAGTTTATGTTCATGAAATTAACCCCTAATGCTTTGCAATTTGATTCAACCAACAACCTAGCCAAACCTTGGCCTTTCACTAGCTTAGTGGGCTTCATTTCAAGGTCAAATTCCATAATTTTGGCAATCCATTTGCTCCTCTTCCCATCTATGTCAGGATGGATAAGTATCTCTTTCACATAGGCTAAGGGAACATAGGAAACAATATTGTAATGAAAAATCTATACTTTGAAAGCCTTGATGGCCTTCACCAAAGCATAAGCCTTCTTTTACATGATAGCATACCTCATCTCTGCATCCCTCAATGCTTTGTTAAAAAAGGAGATAGGCTACTCTAACCCCTCAGTATTTTTCTGAAGCAAGACAACAACCAATGTGTCAAATGAGGAAAAGGAAAATATCAGAAATTCCTTGGAATAATTAGGGATGATGAGCACAGGTGCTTCAGTCAAGGCCTTTTTGATTTGGTCAAAATAATCTCGGGCCTCAACAATCCATTTCACCTCATTTCCTTTCCTAAGAATGGATGTAATGTACTTAACCAATTCAACAAAGTTAGAGATGAAATCTTCTTAGAAAATTAATTTTACCTAAGAAAGACTGAACTTCTTTCTTAGATCTAGGAAGAGATAAAGTTTGGATAGCCTCTACCATGTTTGGATCAATTCTTACTGTTATAACCCTAATTTTCACCAGGCATTATTACCTGGCATCAGGCCATCTTAGATTTCTTCTTTGCCAAAACACTGTTGAACAACTCTTCTTAAAAACCCCTTTTATAAAGGCCCACGCGCCCTGATACTTTAATGCACGTGTGTACACGCTAGCTGACTCAAGATAGCCCATGTGTACCTACAAAAACATGAAAACAAGAAAGTTGTTGACGAAACACATAGCTTTGGGTAAGTTAACTAAACCTTTCGGCCATGCATGGTCGGAAGTTCGACCAAATACCTAGATTCTTATAGCCTATAAAAGAAGGGTTAGGGATCCCATTTGGAGGAGGAGAATCATAGTAAAGAAACTATACCCGATTGTGCATTCCCTTTGTCCCAACCTTTAGCCATCCTTGTGCAAAGAGAAGTATAGAGAAAAGAAGTTGGAGAACATTTGAAGAGGATCCCACGACCAGGTTCATGGAGCAGTGGCTGACTTCATCATTGTAAGTTGATTTGTTGAAGTTAATAATAAAGAAGTACTTTTCCCGTCCCACCATATGAGGTTTTCATGATTTATTGCGTACATATTGATTAAATATCTAACCCATTAATCTGTAGATCAAATTCATGTGGATTTCTTTGTTTGTCTTGTGTGAATGCAGGTCAGCCTTGGGAGGAGAGCTGCAGTCAAAGAGCGACCAAGCGCGAAGAAGGATCGATATCAAACGCCCGAAATAAGGTATGCTCACTTGATCTTTTTAACTACGTATTTGCTTAAGAATAATGGGGATTAGGTCCGGGATGACGGTAGAAAGTAGGAATCTTTAGGTCTTTTCTGCATGCATGATAAAACCCTAAGTGCTAGTCTGTAGAGGGATTTCCCACTCACAATAGAATTGGCAACCATACTGGGGATTATCTAGGGTTTCTGGGAATGTTTTGTCTTGGGTATTTTTAAGAACTGGTTTCATTTCCTATTTTTAAAGTTTCTGCAAAATTCTGAGGTAACAGAGATTCTGGTCTTTCATACCAGTTATATCTATTTCTTTGCTTGACTGTGTTTTTTTTCCGATACCCACAGAGGTACACGCGACTTGTATAAGGTCTGCACACGTGTACCCGTGCCCTACCTTCTCACAGCCTGCGTGTACACGCTAGCTGAGGAAGTGTCAATCGCGTGTATGATTCCAAAAAATTTCTTTTAGAGAGGTAGTCATCCTCTCCCCTGTCAGAAATAGTCCTTCTCAAGGGTTTTCTGGAACTCTTTATAGTCTTTGTTGTTTGCAGTCTATAGCTTAGGTTTCACCTCAGATTGTTTTGTTCTATGAAGTTTTCCTTGAATTGTTTTCTTTTTCTGTTAAAGTAAGTGTCTGAGTCTTCAAGAGATCCTGGTTCTTAGTACCAGTGGTCTCTGCCTGGGATGACTTGCTTGGATTTTCATTTCTCTCAGAGTTTCAGAGATACACATGGCCTGTATAAGGCTAGCACACGTGTACATGCTCTCTGACTTTACACAACTCGCGTGCACACGCTTGTTGTTGAAGTGTCAGCAGTGTGCTTGTGGAGAAAATTTTTGTTGAAGGTGAGGTAGTCATCCTTTCCTTTGACAAGAGTTATACCTCTCAGGTTTTTGGGTCTCTGTCATAGCGGTCAATAACTTAGGTTGGATCACAACAATAACTTTCTTTTTCATTTAGAAGTTTTCCTCAAAATTTTCTTTTGTAGGGTTTTTAGACAAGTGTGAGAGTCCAATTTTAATTTGCTTGTGTGTGATTTTTAACGTGACTCTTTGCAATATACGCTTAGGCTAGAAGTTTTCTTGGTTTTGACTTGTTGATATCTTTCCTTTTTGCTTTGTGAGTATTTAAATAAATAAAAAAATCTTTTATTTCTTTGTTTGGTTAAAAAGTGTTGTTTTGAATTAGTAACCAGGGAAAAGTCTTTGTTTTCCTAAGTTCTTGATGGTCTACTTAGATCATAAGTAGCTCGTAGTCGAGTGAAATCCTTCTTTGAGTTTGTTGTTCAAAGATCTTAGAAAAATTTTAATTTTGAAAAGTTGTTTAAGATTTGAGTTAAATGAAGGTATTTTGTTTCTAGCTTTTTGTTTATTTTTCTTTCGTCTCCCAAACATCACTAGTTTCACTTTCATAACCTTTGACTTAAGACAAGCCATAAAAATTAACACTAAATCTAAAATTCATTAGACTTTTTGTGTTTGTAGGGTCAACCAACTAGTTTAAGGTTAGGGCCTTGAATTAGGTTGGAGAGGAAACTCTTCAAGGCCATTAAAATCAAACATTGGAGTCTGAATTAGGGAGTGTCAAAGTCCAGTATCGTAAAAGTTATCCAGGACCGCCCTCTAACACAGGGGCTAAACACGAGATCGCGTGCGGAAAGGTGGTGGAGATAACCCCTCCAAAGCTAGACCAATCATAGTGGAGAACACATATAGAGGGCTTGTCTTGGGATTTCTTCGATTGAATTTGCCACAGAGCTTCGTGGGTCTCAAATCCGTTCGAGGTCCTTAGTTGCCTTCCGGACCACTTGCCTTCAATACCCTTAACAGGTTTCAGGATCGATACCCTGCTCATTGTGGTCTACCCGACTTTCGACTGTACCTGTCTGGTGACTGTTCGCGCGCTGGCAACCTAGTTGCCTATCTTTTTAGAGACATACATAGGTGACTGCGGGGGTATACCGTGGTACCTAGGACAGACATCAGGCCACGCTTTGTAGAGTATACCCAGAGGGTGCTTCCGTGTTCGAGTTTCACTTGCATCGGTAAGTTGCTCTAGTGTTGGTTGTTGTAACTATTCTTCCAATTAGTTTAGTGTTTGCTTGTTTTATCTTGGAGGGATATTTTTAGTGTGTGTTGTTTTTTGAATGAATAGAAAGCCCTAGGGTGTCTTTGATCTTCTCACACAGTGGACGATGACGAGTTCCGCCAGTCACGAAGGCTTTTGGGCCTATCACCGGTTACACTAGAGCCACCTCCGCCACCACTAAGGTGAAAGCTATACCAACAAGGGTCTTTTGAAACGACTGGGTCACAATAAATTGTACCCGACCAACATCCAGAGGAAATGACCGTTTTAGACTTTGGAGCGAAAGCTCTTGGTCCATCTGAAACTCCAACCACTGATCTTTTGGCACCCATCATCGTACTGATTCCCCCTTACGAGTGCTAGACAGTGTCGCATGCATCAATGGAAACAAATGTTGTCACTCCTTCTGGGAATTCTTCAATTCCCACTACGGTTGTCACCACAGGAGAGTTTCCACCTCGTAATCCACCGTCACCGGTCCGAGCCGCCATGGTCTTGACCGCCTCCACCTTGCACAGTGGTCCGATCCCATCTATGGCAGTGGCCATAGCCCCTTTCACACCTAGTGTGATAGGCCCTCCGTTCTCATACGAGATGCCTAGCTCAAGTACAAGTCTTGTACTTTCCTACTCCACTTCACAGACTTTAGGTCTGGGGGCAGGGAGCTCTAACGCTCCTCCACAATGTCACATGGGGGGCACTTTAGCTACTTTTAACGCTTTCCCTTACGGGGGAGGTCATATACCTCCTTCATCCCCCTCTCTCGGTGGTACCCACCAGTAGTTCGTCGGGCCACCTACACACCATAGTTTATTTGGAGCAGGGAGTCAAGGATCGCCTTCACATAATATGCCGGTAGGTTCGACACCGTTTTCTTTGTTCGATGCATTTGGTAACAATTCTTTTTCATTAGTTGCTTTCCCGACTGGGGGTAATCTCGGTTACGGATAACCTATTCCTATGCAGGGTACTATTCCTGCACAGGGGGCAAACCCAGGAACTTCTTCCACATCAGGGCCTTAGATTCTTGGTAAGGATCAATTCCCTCATCTGGAATGCCGATCTGGGGCAATTCTTTTCACAACCAATGGAACCTCGAACAAGGAACTATGCCTATCCCCATGGGATCGACATGGGGCAACCCTTCCCAAAGTCCTCCGAATGTAATGCAAACCCAACCATCTACGTCCTATTTTGGGAATCATCCGATGATGTCTCCTCACACGCAGAACCCGTACGTTGGTCATGGCCATGGTTTTTACCAAAACCCAGGCTAGTAGCCAAAATTTTCTTGGCAACCTGGTGCCAGTCAAACTCCTGGTCCCTTTTTCCATGGTTATCACCAACAACCCAAACTACCTTTCCTGGCAACTTTGCATTTTCCAGACTTAACAAGGTTGTTGAATGACCCTATCTGTCACGATCCGCGTTGGCCCCCTATGCTGACGAAGTTGCCTTCGGACATACCAAAGTTCGAAGCCAAGCCTAATGAAGATCCAGGAGATCATGTGACCACCTTCCATCTTTGGTGCTCGTCTAACTTGTTGAAAGACGATTCCATACAGTTGCGATTGTTTCAACGTACTCTCATTGGGAGTGCCGCGAAATGGTACATTGAGCTCGACCACTTAAGATACTCTTCCTTCGACGAATTGGCAATGGCTTTCCTAAACCATTTCCAATTACCTGTGAGATACGACGCTTGCACAGAATTGTTGGCCAATTTTTCACAGACAAAAGCAGACCATATCTCTGATCACATCCAAGAATGGAGACGCCGAAAGAGTTTAATTAAGGTGCCAGTCCCACCAGCCTTCTTTCTCAAGTGGTTCCTTAAGTCTTTGGTTCCACAATTATCCAAAGACATTGCGACGTCGGGAGTGTTTTCCGAAGAAGATGTCATCATGAGAGCTCAACATCTTGAGCTAATCTATTCTCAGTTTGGTTTATTATACGAGATCTTGCCAGATGCGCCACGCTCAATACTTGATAAAACTAGACAAAGAGTTGGACCACATGCCGATGGTATTGTTGGTTCAACACAAACAAAGCCCGCTGAGCAACTGACGAAGAAATTGCAACAATTGTCTATACAACACACAATGACCAACCAAACCACTGCTTTGGCTGCTCCCCCTACTAAAACGTCGGATGTACACATAGTACAATCGACAAATCCAAAGGCCACCCAACAGCCCGAAGGAAAGAAAAAACAACGAAAGAAGGGTAAGAGGGATAAGAAACTCACTAATAACGTTGGTGGGGGCACCACTGAGAAACAGAGGGTGAGGTATCTGTGCAACCTGTGCGTGGAAGACCACCCGACCCACCAATGTCCTTGGCTTGCAGAGACCCAAAAATTTGTGACACAACAACAACTTGTTGTGTTAACCAATCCATTTCAACATGGGCAAAACCTAACCCAAGCCTCTACAAGCACGGAAGGGGGCAGTCAAGGACCCTCTCCGTCTTCGAACAATCCTGCATCTGCGAATGTGTATATGATGAAGGGTGATGCTTTTATATCGACTAGAGTGCATGACTACAGTAAACCAAGAACTTCTGAGAAGGGAAAAGAAGCCGAACTCCCATCTCTTCCTCTACATATCGAGAAGACTTTGGCCGAAACAATCACATGCATCCCAAAAGGTGTGTTCAAAAAAGATTCTCACAACCCAAATGCAAGGGCCACCCAGAACTATTCTGTGGTTGAGGATTTGTCTCAAACCCCTTGTGTGATGTCCGCTTTGGAGGTCCTCCAAAGATTCCCTTCCCAGAGGAAAGATTTCTTAGCTGCTTTCGGATCTATCGAGACTTGTAATCTGGGTACCATCATGTTGGATACAACCGACTTAAAACCTCGTCTGCCTTACCACGTAGCGTTTCAGATAGTCGTGGCTTACCCCACGAAAACTTTTACTTGGAATATTTTTCGCACGGTGGTTGATGAGGGCGCCTTGAAATGCGTTATGTCGTTGGCATGCTGGAAGGCCATTGGCCAGCCCGTTTTGTCTCCGTCACCTACTCTTCTCACTGCTTTCGACGATCATTCATTCTGACCACATGGTATCATTCCCTCTTTCCCTATGTAGTTAGGAGGGAAGATCGTGTGCGTCGAGGTAGAAGTAGTCGACACGTCTCTCGACTACAATCTCTTGTTAGGAAGGAGTTGGACTTATGCCATGCAAGCAGTGGTTGCTACAGTTTTCTGGGTCTTGTTGTTTCCACACGAGGACTAGATTGTGACCATTGATCAATTGTCTTTCTCCAGACCTAACCCATCATTGAGGGTATTCGCGGTCCCGATGATTAATAATCTCCAACCAGGCATAGTCAACGTAGGGGTTGGTTTGTGCCCATCTTTGATGGGTACCTTCGATTACCCACCCCCTCAAGGCAATGTCAAATTCATATCCGACCACCATAAGGTTGAGATTTTCCAGGTTTTGTCGCTTTGCACGACTTACTTCAACGATCCGTGGATACTTCCTTCCCCATCGGCCATGATGGAAGGGACAGGGAACCTGGGCATGTCCATGCCCTTGTCCATAGCTGAAGTAGCATACTCTTTAGTTCAGCAAGCTTCGGCCGACATAGATCCAACTCTTGCACAAGAGTTAGATCCACTTTTAGAGCCTGTTTGGGCTCAAGGTTCTCTCGTTGAAACCGGTCCGTTAGACTTAGTCTTTCCCTCCGACGAAGCAATAATTGAAGCAATGACTAGTCCAGACAAACCCTGGGACGATCTCTGTTAAAGATCATACTTCCTCCCAGAGTTAAGCAAAATCGAAGCCGAAGAATTCACCTTGACTATGACTGGAGATAGGTCTTGTCCTATTAATACCTTAGCTACACATGAGGTTTATGTCGAGGGTAATATGGCAACCATCGCTAAAACCATACCAATCAATATCTCCAGAACCCCTGGCGTCGTGGAGAATGTTTTCATTGGAGCTGACTACTCCCCCAGAGAAATTCAAATCTACACAGATCTATTTAAAGAATTTCACGACATTTTTTCCTGGTCTTATGAGGAAATGCCAGGCATCGATCCAAAAATATTCGAACATGAAATCACAACTTATCCAGATGCCAAGCCTGTTCGGCAGAAGCTTCATCCAGTTAATCCCAGGAAAGCAGCAACCATTAAGGTTGAAGTTGAGAAATTTCTGAAAGCCGGTTTTATCTATCCTATTCATTTGAATCAATGGGTGTCAAATCCTATGCCGGTCAATAAGAAACAGGGAACGATTCGTGTATGTATGGAATTCCATGATTTAAACAAGGCCTGTCCAAAAGATAATTTTCCCACACCATTCATCGACTAGATAATTGATGAATGTGCAGGTTGCGAGGCCTTCTCTTTCATGGACAGTTTTTTGGGATATAATCAAATACAAATCAAACCTGAAGACCAGCACAAAACGACATTCATTTGTCCATGGGGTACATTCGCATATCGTAAGATGCCCTTTGGTCTCAAAAATGCTGGAGAGACCTTTCAGCGGGCCATGTATTTTTCTTTCCATGATCTCAAGCATATATTCGAGGCCTATTTAGATGATTTAACATCTTGATATCGCAAGAGAACAGATCATCCTACACACCTCCGACTTATCTTTGAGCGATGTCACTACTTCCGGATTCGCTTGAATCCAAAAAAATGTAGTTTTTGTGTAACATTGGGAGGTTTGTTAGGTTTCATAGTGTCAACAACAGGGATCATGTTCGATCCTCTCAAGGTTGAAGCAATAATTCAGTTGCCTCCCCCACGCACAATCCTTCAACTTCAGAGTCTACAGGGCAAGGCAAATTTTTTAAGACGTTTCATCGCCAACTATGCCGAGATCAAAAAGGGCTTTATGCACTTACTGAATAAAGACGTTCCTTTTCATTGGGACGATGCTTCTCAACGCTCTTTCGACGCATTAAAACATGCCCTCACAACTGCCCCTCTACTTCGACCACCTAACTATAACAAAGATTTCTTATTGTACCTGGTTGCAGTAGAGTCAACCATCGGCATGGTCTTAGTTCAGGAAGATGATTTGTTCTCAGAATATGTGATCTATTACCTGAGCCGAGGCCTAGCAGGACCAGAACTCAATTATTCTCATATCGAAAAACTTGCGTTGGCAACAGTCCATGCTGTTCAATGGTTCTGTCATTATGTTCTATTTCGCAAGACCACCATCATTGTTGTTGTGAATCCATTTCAGTACATGTTGACACGACCAGTAATAGGCAGAAAGATCAGTAGATGGATAGTCATCCTCCAGGAATTTGACTTAGATTTCGTTTCAGCGAAATCCAAAAAGTCATTGGTCTTCGCATAACTTATTTCGGAACTTCCGGTTGAGTCAGGTGATGTTGTGCCCGAAGAGTCACCTATCAGAGGAAATATGTTTTTGAGCACATCTTCAGATCCCTGGTACGGAGATATAATTATCTATCTCTAGACTTTGAAGTGCCCCACCTCTGCTTCTCGTGATGAGCATTTCCCTATACGCCACCAGTCCAAGAGTTATCTCATACTCGATGATACGTTGTATCGAAGAGGTGTAGACTGTATCCTGCGCCGATGTCTCACTCACGAAGAAGCAGTTGTCATGCTTAACGTTTGCCATACTGGAGCATGTGGCAGTCATTTGTCTGGGTTGGAAACAACCCAAAATATTTTACGAGCATGTTACTTATGGTAGACACTAATCAAAGATTGTATCGAATCGGTCAAGAAGTGCCACCCGTGTCAGATCTTCTCTTGGAAGATGAGGGCACATCACACTCCCATGTTTCCTATCATCACAGTTGGTCCCTTTACCAAGTGGGGGATTGATTACAATACATGCAACCCTCCTTCAGCAAGGGGGTACCATTATATCATTGTAGTCGTAGACTACTTCACGAAGTGGGTCGAAGCTATGCCAACGTTTAAAGATGATGGAGATACTGTGGCTCTCTTTTTATTCAACCAGATAATAGCAAGGTTTGGCGTCCCGAGAGAGATTGTCACTGACCATGGCAGTCACTTTCAGAACCAGATGATGATCGAGTTAACATCAAAGCTTGGGTTGCGGAAAGAACATTCGTCACCCTACTACCCCCAAGCAAATGGTCAGGTGGAAGCTGTAAATAAATCTCTTAAGACCATCCTACAACGAACGATTAACTCAGCCAAGTCAAATTGGCATTTGATGCTATACTCGCCATTATGGGTTTACCGAACGTTTGTTAAGACTACAATCGGTTTCTCACCTTTTCGACTCGTTTACGGGCTGGAAGCAGTCTTGCCTATCGAATGTCAGATCTCGTCCCTAAAGTTGGCATTATAGTTATTACCAGACACTTCTCCACTTGAAGAACGATTATTATACTTTGAGCGGCTCAATGAGCAGCGTCGTGATGCAGCCCTAGCCAACGAGGCTCACAAACATAAATTCAAGTGTTAGTATGATTGGTCTGTTCGCCCTCGGATTTTCTCTGAAGGCGACCTTGTCCTGGTCTATGACCAAGATAAAGACCCCTTGGGGGCAGGAAAATTCAAATCCATGTGGTTCGGACCTTTCATCATAAAAGAGGTTCTAAAAAAGGGCACTTATTGTCTGGTCGACTTTGAGGGAAATGCTTTGGCAGAGCCTAGAAATGGGCTCTACCTCAAGAAGTATTACTCATAGGTAGGTCACCTTGGGTAACTTTTTGTAACATATGTATAGTCTTTGTACTATTACTTTCTAGTTTCTTTTAGTATTATGGACGTGTCGTTTTTGATGTTATCTTTCGTCACTATGGCAGATGTCAAGTGAATCCGAGGTGTTCATTGGGTATGCAGATGGTGCTAGCCAACACACTCGGAGGCTTGCCTCTGCAGCTTGGGTAATTTTGACACCTTGAGGTCAGTTATTATCTTCTGGAGGTATATGCTTAGGTGACACCACAAACAATGTCGCCGAGTACAATGCAGTTATTGAGTTGCTTCGTGACGCCCTGTCATTTGGTATCTCTCATCTTTGGGTCTATTTAGATGCTCAGCTAGTTGTGTCTCAGTTAAAAAGAGTCTACCATGTTCATGATCCGACTTTACACCGACGATTCCTTAGGGTATGTCTCTTAAAACGAAGCTTTGATTATATTACATATTTTCATGTTCCCAAGAGATTAAACCAAATTACAGATACTCTAGCTAATCAAATTTTAGATTGGCATCTCACACACATATAAAAATACATACACATAAATATGTAAATGCATTTTTAAAGGAAAATATGATCCATAAGACACAAAAATACATAAAATCCATATATAATATCATAATTATCAGAGTACGCAGCTGGACGCAAGCGCCTCAAAAGTATGACCAGTAACAAGTCATGGGGCTTATGCCCTCAAAAAATATATACAAGTAGTTCTCTCGGCACGTGAAAAGTCTAGACTAACTAAGGTCAGGGCTTGTGGGCCATGTTGTAATGATCAACAACATTTTCCAAATGCTGAAACAATCAGACCCACGTCTGTGGTGCCCCCACTACATGAGGCTACATAGATGGTGACAGATCCTCAATATCTGCCATAGGGACTGTGCGGGTGAGAGAGGTAAAGTTTCTCTCAACTCGTCTCAAAACCCTCTCAGCCTCACCTGCTGGAAGCTCTCCTGCTGTTGTTGGTTCCCCTGCAGCGACAGGTGTGGTCTTTGGCTGAGGAAAATGCTTGTTCTTCGCATAGTCCGCAGGTCGCACTGGTCCCACATATGCACGTAATAGACACATATTTGTCAAATACTCTGGTATAAAACAAATGATATATATATATAAAAAAAACATAAAAATTACATATGTTTCACAAAAAAAACAAAAAAAAACAAAACAACGATGCAAACTTACCCATCTTTCCTCGCTCCTCGCCAGGAGGTATTGGTATCTCAGGATCTCTCGAGAAATCAATCCCAGCATAAGGGTAATCCTCTATGACTAGGATCTGTCGCGACAACCAAGTAAAAATATCGTCATCAAAGGACTCATTGGTCCTTCAACCACCCTGTCGTGGTGGCAGTAACACTGCCCATCTGCAAACCGCAGGAAGAGAGGCCTGATGTCCTCATACCACCACTCAAGGATTGAAACTCAGAACTCTTTCAAAGAATAAAGAGCATAGAATCGTCCCAAACCCAAAGTTTCGCTGCGTCCGCGATCAACAATCTATCAACTGCCTCTTCATACAATCTAGCAGTGTAGTGCTCCAGTCAAATATTTGTGCATTTAAGCATTGGAATGCACAGTTCATCTATGCACGGTATGCCTAATATAGAGCCGTAGAACCAGTCATCTGTCCAATAAGAAACACAATCACCTACAGTGATAAGTCCATGATCTTGCTTATGGGCACCTATGAGCTCGATCGATCTATACCAGCCTCACAATAAAGTCCTATCAGTTCTGATATGTTATGAGGCTCCGAAGGAAATGTCCAGAAATTGACTGGTTCCCCTCTCTTGGAGAGTTCAGTCAAATAATATATGTCCTCTGTCGTAGGCACCAGTGACTGCCCCTCTAACATAAAGGCCTTTGAGTCGGGATGCCAATAATCAACCAAGGCATTCAATAGCCTAGGTTGTGCCCGCATAAAAGGACATAGGAAGAACTTGAGCAGCCCACATTGCATTAAGGCAACAACAACATTGGGGTCTTCCTCGACCAACTCACTAACCTCCCCATGCTCTCTTTCCCTCTAGTGAACATAGATCCTGCAAAACACCAAGTTCAGGAGGGTTAACCCTTGTTTTTTAAATTTTTTTCATTAAATAAAGGGGTCCACACGGGCTATAATGATGTTAGTCGTGTGTACACGCATGCAGTTTTTCCTCTACCCGAATGTACACACAGCCTACCATAAGACAACCCACGTGGACCTAGGGCCAACCTTTTGAAGGTCAACGCCCCCCCAAAACTTGAAACCAAAATCATAAATAAAGATTTAAATTACAAGAGGAGAGAGTTTATACTTACTTGGTCCAGATGGATGGTCGTTTCGTCCACTGTAGCTCCCAGAATCACCACTTTTATCAAAGGGGATTTTTTTCTCCAGAGTCAATTTCCAAATCAGCAATGATAATAATGAGCTGCCAGCGTCTATTTATAGACTTTTTGGCCCCTTTTTGTCACTTTTTTGGCCCCCCTTATCATTTTCTTTAAACTGAAAACCATTTAGAGTGGTTCAGGAGTTGGGTTGGAAGGGTATGATCGGGTATCAGGACATTTTTTGGAGTTTTGGGTAACTTTTGACAGTCCGTGGGAAAAACCTTAGATGATCAACTTGAGCATGTAGGTTAGGTTTCCACCCTGACTTTTGTATCTCGTTTTCTTTATCCCTTTTCCATAGGATTGATCCCATCAGGTTGCGACACAAAACCATCACTGCTTCTTTAGAAGTGTCGTGATTTGGTGGTAGAGCTTACTGAACATGGATGCCCTAGGTAGATCCTGGTTTCCTATGGTGTCCATGTTGTCACTAATGAATGTAGGCTTGGGAGTCCTTGCTGTTTTTTTTGATTACGAGTTTGAGCCTCATTTGCATGATTCCTTTTCACTCTTTACCTCACCCTCGGGACTCCCAAAAAACATAACGGGTCTTCTTTTAATCCCTTTTGAGACCCTCTAAACATGAAAAGATTGTCGAGTGATCTTTTGGCCTTTCACACTCATTAAACTGAAATTTGAAGTCACGTCTGTCCGACGGTAGTTTACCCATTTTTTGGTCCGGTCAGTCAACTATATGAACAAAGGTATACTCTAAGGAACTTCAGTTCTCTAGAAGAGTACTCTCAGGTATCATTTTAACCCTTTTTCGAGCCTGGGGGACTAAATGTACGAAAAAGGAACCCCCACGGAGTCCATAGTTAAGCTCTTTTCAGACTCCCTAAAATTGAAAAGATCGTCGAGTGACCTTATTCTTTCACACTCGTTAAAATGGTCCAGAAGAACATTCCTGACAGAGTCCATAGTTAATCTTTTTTCAAACTCCTTAAAAATGAAAAAAATTGCCGAGTGATCTTGTCTTTATCACACTCGTTAAAATGGTTTTGAGTAGACGCCTTGTCAGTGCTAGTTTACCCCTTTTTCGAACCGACTAGACTACCTTCGAAAAAGGTACCCCAATGGAGTCTCCTTTTACGTTTTTTCAGACTCTCTAAATATGAAAAACCGTCAAGCTTACCTTCTCTGGGCTCGTTAAACTTACATCGAAGGACGTTACCATTGTGTGTTTTATTAATCGCATTTTCATACCCGCGTATTTGGCCTAATGCCGACTCCATGTTTCTCTCAACCGAACCATCTAAAGCATGCCTTATACGCAAGCCCTGTAGCACTTTGCCTCTGCGTCTTGACACCTTTGGCCCCTGGAGGATTTTTCCTGAGTACCCTTACTTTGAACATCAGTCTTGTCCCTGCGCCTTGAACTTGTATGTTTGAAACACTCATTCCTCCTTTGTAATGTAACATTCTTTTATTCTTTTTCCAAAATTATTGAAAAAGACAAAATAAAAATCAAATATACCCCAAAAAGAGGAAGGGAAAAGTATTTTTTTTTATTGGCAGCATAATGAGTCGCCCTTTGATAAATCACATCTATCCGTTTGTTCGTCAAACTATGAGATTTAATACGACCTTAGGAAGATGTTATCACTACATAGAGATGTGTCCTCCTCCATTTGGTTATTCTTCCAAACATATGGAGAGTTTGCATTGCCTCCTCCCTCGTAAACTTATGTTAATGCCATGTTTTCTGAGTCTCATCATTTGTCATGCTATTGTCCAAGGTAAGTTTTTACCAAGCCTGAGTCGGCCCCTCTGCACTTTGTCTCTTGCCCTCATACCCGACCATCTTGAATGTCCAATCAAGTCTTTGTTCGAAATCAATGAAGCCTTCAGTCTGATCATCAAGATTCTCTAGTCCATGACCGACGAGCCATTGAAGACCTCTGGGTAGTGAAGTCGTACACTCATATTACACTCCTACCCGAGTTTTAAATATTTTGAATTTGTTGCTCGAGCTCTGAAGACCTCATCTCCAACCATCAGGCCTTATCGGCTTCTAAGAAGATGGATACTATATCTTTTTGATTTTGAGATGTAGCTCTGCTGTGTATTTCTCGCGGCTACACTTTATATAGTTATATGACATGGATCTACAATGTATTTGATTGGTAGCCATGATTTTATTTTATCCCGAGCATGGGTATGCCCGCCTCGGTGAGACAATTATTATTTTTGAAGATGACACCTCCCGATTTCTTGTTCCTGGGCTCACTTGTTCGACACATCGGTGAAGATTGTTAATGTATTTCGACCATCAGATGCTCTTATGACCTCACACATTAGGGGGCATCTGTTATAACCCTAATTTGCACCAGGCATGTTTACTTGGCATCAGGCCATCTCAGATTCCTTCTTTGCCAAAACACTATTGAACAATTCTTTTTTAAAACCCCTTTTATAAAGGCCCACACACCCTGATACTTTACTGCACGCGTGTATGCTAGCTAACCCAAGACAACCCATGTGTACCTACAAAAGCACGAAAAAAGGAAAGTTGCTGACGGAACACATAACTTTGGGTAAGTTAACTAAACCTTTCGGCCATGCATGGTTGGAAGTTCGACTAAATACCTAGCTTCTTCTAGCCTATAAAAGAAGGATTAGGGGTCCCATTTGGAGGAGGAAAATCATAGTAAAGAAACTATACCCGATTGCGCATTCCCTTTGTCCCGACCTTTAGCCATCCTTGTGTAAAGATAAGTATAGAGAAAAGAAGTTGGCGGACAGTTGAAGAGGAGCCCAGGACCAGGTTCGTGGAGCAGTGGCCGACTTCATCATTGTAAGTTGATTTGTTGAAGTTAATAATAAATAAGTACTTTTCCCGTCCCACCATATGAGGTTTTCATGGTTTATTGCGTACATATTGATTAAATATCTAACCCATTAATCTGTAGATCAAATGCACATGGATTTCTTTGTTTGTCTTGTGTAAATGCAGGTCAGCCTTGGGAGGATAGTTGCAGTCAAAGAGCGACCAAGCATGAAGATGGATCGATATCAAACGCCCAAAATAAGGTATGCTCACTTGATCTTCTTAACTACGTATTTGCTTAATAATAATGGGGATTAGGTCTGGGGCGACGGTAGAAAGTAGGAATCTTTAGGTCTTTTCTGCATGCATGATAAAACCCTAAGTGTTAGTCCATAGAGGGATTTTCCACTCACAACACTTACCCCTTCTGTTGATACAATGTATCCCAATAATTTACATTCCTTCATAGCAAACAAAGACTTCTTAGGATTGAGAGAGATAAACCAAACTTTCTACACTTCAGGAAGACCCTTTTCAAATGATGATAATGTTCTTTATCATATTTTGAGAACACTGTAATTTCATTTAGATAGATGAACACAAATTTGTCCTTCTCCCCAATAAAGGAAATATTCATTGATCATTGAAAGGTTGCTCCTGCATTCATTAATCCAAAGGACATTTTATCATACATGAATGTGCCCCAAGGAGCAGTGAAGGTTGTCTTCTCTCTATCTTCAGGTAAGACAAAGATCTGATTGTAGCCTGAGAAGCCATCAATCATAGACATCCTACATGAGCTAGTCACTCTCTACAAAATGTGCTCCATATTTGGCAAGGGGTAATTATCTTTCTTGGAACTTCTATTCAAATTCTTGAAATCAACACATAATATAATTTCCCCATTATTTTTCCTCACATGAACAAAGTTAGCTGCCCACTTAGAGTACCTCAAAGGAATGATGATCTTGGCATCCAACAAATTCTTCACTTCTTTTTCCATAATAGGTAGCAACATGGGATTTATCTGTCTGAATTTCTGCCTAAAAGGATTGGTCTCCTCTTTCAAAGGGATCTTATGTTCAATGATGTTAGTGTCATATGTTTGTAAATCTTCATATTTCCAGGAAAACACATCAACAAAATCTTTTAAAATATTAACATACTCATCCCTTTGTTCCTTTGACAAACTGCTAGACAATTTCACATACTTTGGATCCTCCTATGTACCTAAATTTCATTCAGTCACATCAACATTTTCAGTTGAATCTTTAACCTTCACAACAACATCATTTATGTCAAAAAATCTCTCCAAGGGGACTAGTCCTTTTGGAATATGGTTACTAGGCAATTGAACAATATGATGGTCAAGAATTTTATTCAGAAAAATATCAGCATGAGGGCTTTTTTCATAATCATGATCTTGATCAATATGTAAGGCAAAAAAATCCTCCATTGTTTCAATAAATCTTTTGATCTCAAGATCATCCTCAAAGACCTTCCAATGTTTGACATTGTCAGGCATAGAGGGTCTATACTTCACTTCCACATCATATTTGAGCTTAGGGGGCAAAGGAACTCTGAAATTACTTGCAGAAACATCCAAGGAATCTGTCATAGTATTTTCTTCTCTTGGAACAAAAGAGATATCAAAAGCTAAGAAGAAATTATCAACAAGATCCCAAACTTCATTTCTGTAAATCCTTAACCTGGGGCTTTTAGCGTGATACATATTTTTGACTTGATGTACAATTAATTCAACATCTCCAAACACTGCTAACTCTTCAATGTTCATGTCTTTAGAAGCCCACAAACCCAAAACAAGAGCCTCGTATTCTGCCACATTGTTTGTAGTTTCAAATTCAAGCTTGTAAGACAAAGATATGATCTCTTGGGTTGGAGAAATAAATACTACCCTAGAACCAACACCTTCCTTAGAAGAGGCTCCATAAAAAAACATCTTCCAAAGAAAGGTGTTAGGAGGAGAAATTTCACAAGACATAATGGGTTGTTTTCTGATTTCAATAGAGGAACATTAGTGAGCTGTAAAATACTAGATCCTAAATTAGTATCAACTGCAAAAATAGGGTGGTTGGTAGGATTGGCTTCATCACTGATGATTTAAGCTAGTTGTGCTTCCCTATAAAGCCTTCTATGTTCTCCCCCAAATATAGGAATGGTGGCATATGAAAGGTCCATCTGCAAAGTTCCACCTAGTCTTTTGATCCAAGATCTGACAGGAGCATCCCAAACTTAGGGGGGACATAAACCACCACAATATCCATGACACACTTTTCATGGGAAATTGGAACAATGTAATAAACATTTCTTTGATTACCCCAAGACACTTCACTTTCCTAGAATCAAATGAGTATAGGTCATAGTAATTTTTTGTAATTTCTAGCCCAAGCTCATCCATGACAGTTTTAGGCATGAGGTTATGAGATGCACCTGAGTCCATCAAGTAATTATGCAACACTTTATCATGAATGTTTAATGATGCGTAGAAAGGAGGGGAAGAGTCATCCATATCCTCTACCAAAGGTCCCAATATAACTATTGGCTTTTCATCTTGAAGGTTGACTGAGTCTGTGGAATTAGAAGAAGGTTCGGGTTGCAACATCTTCGAAAGATGTTTTTTAAATTCTTCATTCTTAATCAGCTCTAAAAAAGGTATTGGGATTTTGATCTTTTGAATCTCACTTTCAAAGCTAAAAGAGGAGGGAGATTTCAAAATTTCCTTAAGTTCTGGGACAGGGCTCTTAACCAATGCTTGAGGGTTTTGTGCCTCTTTTTCTTTGTTGCTTGATGCCACAGCCTTAGAATTTTTTTTTGTTTTAGTGGACTGATCAGAACTGCCAGGCTTTCCCTCTTTCTTTTTTGACCTTAGGTTGTATTTATTTGGATTGTCATTGGTTTTTTCCCCTTTACTCAATTCATTCAGTTGGTTGTCCATGAGAGAATCCTCATATGCAGATTGGGTTAAATGGGGGGATGGAGAGGTGTCACCAAGACAATGGATTTATGGATCAGTTTCTTCATTCTCTCCTTCTTCATCAACAAGAAGCTTATTTTGAAGAGGGTGTTGGACATTTTGATCATCCCTATCCCTATTTCTTTGATCTCTTTAGAGGACCCGAGGGGCATTATTTGGTCTTCTAAAATTTCCTCTATTATCAACATTATGTGTGTTTCTATAGTTTTGCTTTCCTTCAAGTTTCAACTTTTTCATTTTAGCAGAAAGTGATTTTACCGATTTTGTTAGTTCATCAACTTGAGGGTGGATAGTAGGGGAATCATAGGTTGAAGCTTCAACCCTACCTTTTCTTCTGTCTCTGTCATATTTTCCCCTAAGTTTGTCAGCTTCCATTATGTTAGATTCTACTTCCAAGGCTGCATCTTGCATATGAGCTAGAGAGGTAGATCGTCTTTCTCTTAACAGGAGGCAAAACTTAGGGTCAAAATCATTGGCATAAGTTTATGTAGGATTTATTTTAGTGGAAATTTTGTTGTACATTTTATTAAATCTCTTTGAGAAGTCTGAAACAGAATTCCCCTCTTTCCTCTTAAGTGACCCAAATTCTATAATGTAATAAAGGAAATCTTTTATATCCCCCCAATGTCTCAAAAAAGCATCATCCAAAGCTTCAATTCCATAAATAGATCCAGGAGTCAAACCCCTAAACCATTTTCTAGCCTCACCATCAAGGCTCTGTAAAAAGACCCTCATCCATACATCTTCATTCTCAATGTTAAGATTTTTTGCATAACTATAAAAGGCTGCAAGGTGTTCTTCTGCAGTTATGTCTTCCTCCCCTATGAACTTGGGCATGTATTTAAGGTAGTCTCCAACTGGGAGAGCATTCATAGGCTGAGGTAAAATAAGAGGGGCACAACTAGAAACCACGATGGCATCTATCCTATTTCTAGGAAGGTTAGCACCTGCCATTGGATTGTGAACTCTAGGAGAACAAGGGGGAGATTGAATCTTGATAGGTACAACTGAAGCTTTGATTTTAGGAGAAAGAGGGAGGTTGGATGGAGATATTTCAGTTTTGATAGGAAGAGGTTGATTCTTGGAAGAAGATGGTATAGGGTCCAAGGGAAATGAGGTTTTCTTCTCTTTAGTCACAACAATTTTGATAGGAGGAGGAGTACGAAAACCCAAGGTAGGAAAATCTTCTAAGCTCTCACGTCTGAACCAGCTTACAACATCAGGAGAGGCAAGGGTTTCAAAACTTTCTTCCTTCAATTTGGGACTAAAACAAGAGCATTCAACAGGAAAATTTTCAAAATCCAAATTTCTAGAAACTTCAACAGAGGGTAAAAGAGGAGAACTGGATATATCTATTGAAGTATTAAAGGTAGAATCATGAAAATAACCAGAAGTACCTGGTACAACAGCTGAAAAGACTTCTTAAGAATCTTTTCCTTTCTTGATAATATTCTCTAGGTCAACTTCAGGTGTCGCCAGAGGTAGATGTGGAGTATACCTTGTGTGTCTTCCTTTGAGAGCCTCAACTGAAACAATGGAGTCGTCAAGTGCAAGCTGCAATCTTCAATATATTGATTTCTAATGCACCTTCAGAATGAATATTGCTTTGTCGTTCAATCCCAGATAATTTTTTTCAATTCGTTCGCTGACAACGATGCCAAGAATGTTAGCATTGAGAGTCACCCTCATATTGCAAGAGGATAATCCCAACACCCATCAAATAGGTTTGTAAATGTAGATTAATGATAGAAGGTAAAATGGACAAAACTAAACATAACAATGTTTCAACATAGAAAATCTAGGCTAGTATGTATAAGAAAATGAGGTTTTGGTTAACTTCAGTCAGTGGTTTAAGGATAAATGTGAGTAGATGGAAGACTTGGTGATGAATATGGATAGGTATGCTATAAGCATCAGGCCTTATAACAGTTGGGTGAAGAAAAACTCAGTCACAAGAACTTCTTGAACTAAATTTAAAACACTGAAAACATTTACAGCAACATCATAATCAAACATCAATTATAACACAACTATAAAATCTCATAAGGATCATCGAATAATGAACATTCAGAGTAAGATGAAGCAAGATAATGATTAAATGTTGACTTCTATTAATCAAAATATCTCATATCTCATACATAAACCAAATTATAGTTTTGTGTAGTCAAAATATTACAAATAGGGAGCTCTGCTCAACCATTCGAACCTCAACATTACATTCTTATGATGTATTTATAGTCTAAATAGTAAAACCACAGCTTGAGATGCGAGCTAGCCTTTCTAGCCTAGGATTCTTCACAAAAAAATACTAATCTAACATCTGTACAAGTGGAACGAACATACTGCTAGAAACATGGAGCATGTTGGCAACAACTCTAACAAGATATAAATGACATGATTTGTTGTTGCTTGGGCACATCTCAACCAATGCCATGTGTCCTCCAAACCTTTGTGTTGAGCTCCATCTGCCACCTGGTGATAATTGGTTCCCTCCAAATCATCAAAGCTAAGAAGAGGCAACGAATTCGAAATTGTTGACTGTAACAACCAGTTCGTAGCATATTTTCGTAGCGCAACTGGTAGCAAATTCCATAGTGCCCGCCTATGTAAACTTGTTCTGCAATAGATTTCGTAGTGCATCCAGTATCAGATTTCATAGCGCCCACCTGTAAAACTATTTTGCAACAAATTTTTGTAGAGAACTACCACTTTATGTCTGGCTAGGTGACCCCACAACGCTTTCAGTAGCGAATTTGCAGAACAGTCTATGTGGATGATTCTGTAGCGCCAGGGGATACAAAATGCTCTATGTTTTTCTGTTTCATGCAATGAACCTAAAAAAACCTAAAAAGTCTTAGCAGAAGGATTATAAGCCTGTAGATTCCTCCAGTAGGTGAAATTATAACACTTCCCTCAAAACTTCAAGCTACAAAAGCTAATCATCATCAAAAATGGGGTTTCCATCCTTTTCACTTCATCTTCTCAATCTAACACTTCTCCTTGTTGCAGGAGCACTTCTCTCTGTTGCAGGGGCATTTCTCTCTATTGCAGCTTGGGATAGAACATTTAGATTCCTCTGGGCTAGATCATCCTTGAAGGGTTGCAACTCCTCTTTCAGCTTTTTGTTTTGGGACTGTATTCTTCTATTCTGCCTGTACAAAGTCTGAAGTTTCTTATGGACGGGAAATAATCTTCTTGTTGTAAACCTAGCCAGATCAAGGGTCTCATTATACATGTCCATGAGTTCACTCATATTCCTCCTCTCAGTCAATATTTCTCCCTTCAAACGAGCAATTTCCTTCCTTACATCCCTGAGTTGTCTGATCAATCTCTTGAAGTTCGGATTATCAGGGGGGGTGGTGATGTTTATGACTTCAACAAGATTCTCAATAATTTTGCCCTTACCTTTGTCTTTCTTCTGAATAGAAGCTTTGGTCATGACCTCAATAGGCTTCCCAACAATGACACCTTTACCCTACTTTTGGACAGAAGCTTTGGTTATGATTTGTTTGAACATCTTCCTTATGGGCTGATGATCTAGTAAAAGGCCTCCTATCTCTTGCCTCAATTGCTGCAGTAGGTGAAGGAAAATGCAATTTTCTCCCCTTTTTGGTTGTAGTTTTGGATGATGAGGGAACTTCCTCTAGTTCAGGTGCAGGCTGAGGTGAAAGTTCCCTTTGTGGGGAGTGATGGGCTTCCCTCTCTTCTTCTTCAACTTCCTTAGGAACTTCTTTGTCTTAGGAAATGTGTTTTCCCTTCCTCTTTTTGCTTGTTTCTTCTTGGGCAACACTACTAGCTGGCAAAGGGATCTGCACCCTGGATTGAGGGGTAGGGGCTACATCTAGTTGTAGATTAGTAGAGACAATAAATTGTTCCCAAGTGAGGTTTTGTTTCTTCAATTCTTCCATTACAAGCATCCTGATCAACCCTAAGTGGAAGACACTGGTGTCCACAACCTTGGACTTGGCTTGGACCCTATCAACCATTTTTCCCATACTTCTAAATAGATAGAAAGGGATGTTCATCAAATCATTTCCTGTGAAGTGTAGAAAAATCCTAATGTGATACTGGTATATCATGTTGAATTTTCCCTCACATGTAAAATACCTCTCGATGACTTTCAAATATTTGTCAAAACCCTCAACCAAGTGGCTCCTAGCCACTCCCTTGGAAACATTATCTTTCTAATGATATGGCTTGAGGAAATATTTAGAAAATGATGCATTGAGAGTCATAGATTTGAACCACCTTTCACTAGTGTTGGGTATCTCAGTGGCTTTTGCAATGGTGGCCTTAGATACATCCAACTCAAGGGTTCCTACCTTGGTCTTAGTGCCATCAAAGTGTAAATCAAATTCCCTGGTTACTTCAAGGTGTCCTCTCTGCATATTTTGATAGAAAGTTAGGCAACCAACCCTTTGGAAGACCTCCCTGATCAGAGGTTTAGCATCAAATAGGTGCATGTCAGAAGGCTCAGTCCTGAATACACTCCCACCCTTGTGAGATTTCTTTTGTTGAGGTGTGTCCATTGATAGAAGTAGGAGGTCAAACATTGTAATGTTATGAGAGGTATAGGAAACCAAACAAAGACAAAAGTCTTTAAGTTTTTGAAAGGTGGTCCTTATTTGGTCTTTCAAGGCTTTCCTCCAATTTACTTATGAACTAATAAGAGAATGGTTTGATGGCTTAAAAAGGGGGAAACATATCCTCTGAGAAATGATATGCAAGGAGGTTGCACTGTTCAAGTTTTAGGTTGACATCAAGCATGACATCAGCTTCATAATCGCAAATGATGGTAAAGAGGGAGACTGTACAAAAGATGTGATACGAAAACAACTAGTGAGTTGGCAACGTACTTGAAAATATTTGATTTGACTCCCTAACGGGTAAAGGGTCAGAGTGGAGAGGTTCAAGCATATGAATGGATGGAGTGACCTGTTAGGTTTGTGGTGTCATGGGGCTGATAGTGCTAGCTGTAAAATCAAGATATGAGTCAAGAGTGTAAACCATAAAATGAACCAAGGATATAAACCATAGGTGTGGGTCAAATATGTGAGCCAAGTTCCAACGTTTCATTTATTTAAGTTATCCTAAGAAAACCATAAGGAGAAAATCAAAAAACAAACTTAAAAAGGCTAATGGATAAAAATTAAAACCTAAGGAGAAATTTGACCCATGACAACTTCATGTGATAACATAGCACATCCACTAAGAGGGATGAAGAGAATGCGAACCAATGGTTGAAGCTTCTTTAGAGGATTTCCAATATTCTACCATCTACCTGAGGATTCATACCTAAAATAAATGTCATACAAGGAGGATTTTTCATTCCCTTCCAGCCAATGCTTAGGAGGCAGAATTTCTAAGATTTCATTTAGTGGTTTCTTCCCCATGATACTATCACACCATATCTAAATTTATTTTATGTTTCCTGGAATCAAAGTGCTTCTAGACTGGATAATTGAATATGCTACTTTTACAAGTTTCCACAATTGGGATCCTCTTTGGTTTTCATCTAAAAAAACTATACATATTTTCCTGCGTCTTCTGAAGTATTTTTTCCAAAGATCCTTTTTCCACCAATCTGCTTTGCCCGCGATCAATCTCCAAACTAGTTTAACACCCATGAACAAGTTCATATAATATGGGTCTTTGATCCCCATTCCCCTCTGCCTTTAGGGGCCCTTACAATTTTCCAATTGATTAGATGGAATTTTTTGGCATTAGATTTTCCACCTTGCCACAAAAATTTCCCGATTTCCTTGCCTATTTGTTGCATAACTCGAACATGAACCAACATTGTTGTACACTGAAAAATTGGAAGTGTTGATAGAACTGGTTTGATGAGGACCAATCTATTTGCAGGGTTGATCCATTGGGTTCCCCATTGGCTAAATTTGACCTTGAATTTTTCTAAAACACTTTTCCAAGATTGGGGAGAAGGAGACCAGGGGTAAGGGGCATACCTGAATATTCAAATGAAGACCAAATTGACGAGGAAGGAAATTGCAAAATTCTATAAATAGAAGCAAGTATTCGTGGATTGTTGTTCCAACCCAACACTTGACATTTATGATTGTTTATCAAGCCTCCTGGCACCCTTGTGAATAACTCGAAGATGTTCTTGAATATTCCTACTATTATTGTTGAGGCCCCTCCTAATAACAAGGTATCATAAAAAAAATGGTAATGATTTAGACTCTTAATGTTTCTTACCAATTTGATGCCTAGGATATTCTTGGCTATCCTTTCCCTGTCTAGAAGTTCCTACTCAAGGAGCCTGCCATGATAATATAGAGAGAAGGGGAGAGAGGGAAACCTTGTCTCAACCCTCCACTTCCTAGAAAGAAGAAAGTCAACCTCCCATTGACCAAGGGTGCGATATAAGGATTACTGACATAGGCTGCAATCTAATTAATGAAGGAAGAGTTGATGCCAAATTTCTCAATTACGTCAAAGAGGAAGGAGTGCCTTACTCAATCAAATGCACTATCCATATCCAATTTAATGAGCATTACTTTCTCCTTATTCTCCTTACTAGAGTGGATGGATTCTTGTACGAACACGAATCACGATGTTGTCCATTATTTTCCTATTGTAAATGAATCCACCTTGATTTTTTGAGATGATTTTGGGAAAAAAAATCTCCAATTTGGTGGCTATTATCTTAGTCATGACTTTATATGAGGAGCTACACAAAGATATATGTCGAAAGTGATAAAAGGAAGAGTTTGCCTCATTCGATATCAAGACCAAGAAAGATGATTTGGTATTTCTCCCCATTTTAAAGGATTTTTGAACGTACTATAGCATTCTTTTCAAGCCAATCTTGACTAGATTCCAAAATGATTTGAAGATATGGAAAATTCGTTAGGCCAAGGGGTTGTGTTCAGCTCCAAGCCATATAGCATTATACATTTCCTCTTCTTCTATTGTTTTAGCAACTCTGTGTTATCCTCTGGAATAAATAACGATGGGATACCTTCCAACGATGTCACCAAGTCCTCAGGGGTAGCTTCACCCTTTTTTTCATAGAGAGAGGTAGAGTGTGATATGGTAGCCTCTTTTGATTCTTGGAAATAAATAACTTTTGAGCCATCATCTAGCACAATTTCTTTGAAATTATTTCAAATTACTTTGGCCCTTGCTTGCTTAGTGAAAAAGGTTTGTATTTATGTCTGTTTATTTTAATCACAACCTTCTGTATCTTAGCCTCCATGTCTCATCCTCAAATTTGATCACCTTTTGAATCTTTTGTTATATAATTGCTTCTAAGATCTGTAGATCACTGGAAATTTCTTATGTTTCCATTTTTTCTTGAGTATCACTAAGTTGACCTTTGAGTGCTTCCTTTTCTTGTGGTGGGGAATTAATCCAATATTTAAGCATTGATTTAACTAATTTAAGCTTGTATTCCCATATATAGAATGGGGAGCCATCAACCCATACTCCCCATGCCTCGCTAGTCAAGCTTGGAACCTCATTGTTTTGAATCCAAAGAGGGTTGCACCTAAACTAAAGGGGTCCATAATCTAGTGTTTCTTGAATATGGAGGGAAATTAGCTTGTGGTAAGAAAAAATTGAAGGAATGATTCAAGATTTCACGAGATAATCTTGAATCAAAATATCAGTGTGCACCAATAACCTATCAAGCCTTGAAACTAAATATCTAGGACCTAATCGCTTGTTATCCCAAGTATATTTCCCTTCACATAGCTTGATATCAATGGGATTCCACTCAACTATTATCTCCTTCATTGTTCTCGAAAGGGATCTCTGATGATACTATCTCCTCCCTTCTCTGTGTTGCTCAAAGTCACATTGAAGTCACTTTCCACAATACTCTTGCTTGTTTACTCTATATATTGAAGCATTAGAAAGGATGTCCAACAAATATATTTTTCCATATATGCTACAAACATATAAATGTCAAACACATTAAATTTCTTACCAGACTAAAGGTGGATGAGTCTTGATAACAACCAGTGTTGAGTTTGAAGCGTGGAGTTAAGAATAAGGATAAATCTATTCCAGAGGGTTCACATCCCCCCTGAAGCACCTCTCAAACAGTTGGCTTAGTTTGATGGACAATTGGTATGTATTTTTGGTTGTCATTGATGTCAACCATTGGAGAGTGATATTGTAGATTGATGTCAACCCTTAGTGATTGATGTCAACCATTGGATAAAGTCCAGTAGCGAATTCCGGTAGCACAAAGGTTTGAGTAATGGACCCATGTTTGTTTGATGTATAATGGTATGAGTTCTAATATATTTGAAGGTAATACTATTATAGATGGGTAGTACATGTCATTCCATTTTCGTTGGTATGTGGAACGTCACCTAACTTCTCACAATTAGAGAGTTATGGCCATGTGAAGTTGGAGAACCTAAGTTTGGGTAATGGAACCAAGTTTGTTTGATGGATAATGGCATGAGTGTTGATATATTTGCAGGTAAGACTATTATATATGGATATTACATGTCATTCCATTTCCGTTGGTATGTGGAACGTCATATAACTCCTCAATGTTAGAGAGTTATGGTCATGTGAAGTTGGAGAACCCTCACGAGTCATCTAAAAGCCCCAAAAGGTCAAAGTGGTTTAATAGATTTTAGAATGTAAATAATAAAATGAAGTGATGAGTTTACTATAAGTCAATTTGGATACAAAATAAATTATTTCAATAATAAATATAATGGAGAAATTTCTAAGTTGACAAGTGGTTAGAAGTGGGTTAACCCTAAAATAAGGAAAGTGGGTTAAGATGGTTAAAAGGTAACCCTTGAAGAAGCTACATCAAAGTATAAATAAGAGGCAAGGCTCTCTCATTTTAATTACACTTGAGCATATTGAATATCTATAGGTGACGGAGGTAACCAAAGGATATCTAAGCCGAATTTCAGAGAGAAGGTGAAGTAAAGAAGGCTGAAATTCAAGGGAGGATAAATTCTTTTGATGATGTTTTCTAAGGTATGTTATCTACATAGCATCTCACCATTTTCACAATAACTTTTTTTCTAGAATGATTCAGACCATGAAATTGGGAGGCCATTGAGAAAACATATCCAAGTAGTTGTGGTACAAATTTCAGCTTGTGGGTCGTTATGTTTTTGGAGTTACACTCCGTGGAAAATAGGGTTTGTGGCTAGTCCTGAAAGTAGTCTAAAACATGTGTTTCAGGTAAAAACGTCATAAATTCTTCATAACAAATCCAAATTAAGTAAGACCAAATTTGTTGGTTAGAGTACAGTTTTTAGTATTCTGTTTACAATTTTCAGATCCATACAACAAATATTTTGTGTGGGGCACGCTCTACAAGTTTGCTCTCTAGAATAACCCATAATTCAACAATGTATGTCATTTTTGCTATAACTCTTTTTCTGAGAGGTTCCAAGTAGTGACAACTAGAGGAATTGCATAAAACACACTTAAGAACATTGTGTACTATTTTTAGACCCTTATTCATTACAGGTACATAGTTATGATTATTTCAAGTTAGGGTTGTTGACTAATCCAAAACTAGTCATGTGAGACTAAAGTAAAGTTTGATGAAAATGTTAGTCTCTTGTTGTTAAAGTTAAGGAATGTTTGCAAGTATGTGATCATATACACCAGATCTATTACAGAGCTACAAATCATATTTAGATGATGAAATTGATGAGGGATTTTGGCTGAGGTACATATTGGGTACATGGTTGAAACAAGCAGTTGATGACTTGACACATACATGAGGTGTATAGTTGATGATATTGGTACATCTTGATGAATCATAGTTGATGAGTAGTTGATACATGATTGGTACATACTTGGTACATGGTTAGAGTCACTTGTTAGTAGTATTGTTGACACATGGTTTATGGATGATGTAGCATACTTGTATTGGTATATTATTAGAAGCACATATTGATATAGGTGATGATTATGAGTTGTTGTGTTATGTTTGGTTGATGCACATATTTGAGAGTTGTCTTGGTGATTGATCTTGGTGAGTAGATTTGATTTGGTTGATAAGATTGATGAGACAGGTTGTTGTGATAGGTCGTTTGGACATGTTATTAGTATAGGTTTGGTGCATGGTTGATGCACTTGTTCATGGTACAAGTTGAGGTACAGGTTGGTGCATGGTTGATGCGCTTGTTTATGGTACATGTTGATTACAGGTTGTTTGGTACAGGTTGTTGCATGGTTGATGCACTTGTTTATGGTACAATTTGATTACAGGTTGATGCATGGTTCATGTTGTTTGGTGTAGGTTGATTGGTACAGGTTTACAACAGTATATCTCACAGTGATAGTGTGACAGTGGTTCCATCATTCTACTTATACGTCAGGGCGGTTGGATGGGGCAAGGACATGTAGTTGTAGCCACCTTCCGGTTGTAGCCGGAGAACATAGGGGGTTGTATCCTCCTTCTGGTTGTAGCCAGATAATTTGGGAGTTGGAGATTCCCTTAGGTTGTAGCCTGAGAACCTAGAGGGTTGGAGCCTCCTTCCAGTTGCAGCTGGAAAACAAAGGAAGTTGGTGCTTCCAATGAATTTAATTCCTAAAGATATATAAGAAAAAACATTATGTGGTTTTCTCCCTCTTTGGGTTTCCACTTAAAACATTGGTGTACTATGTATGTGTGTGATTGCTCATTTGTTCATTGTTTATTTACTCTGCAACTATTGGATGATAATGCTACATTGATATAGCACTTGCATTTTATGGTGAAAAATGATTAAATTGCTCTATTACTGATTCATCCCCCCTCTCATTAATCCAGCAGTATGATGGAGGGATGTTCTAATATCACTAAGTCCCTTATGGATTCTTCCTTTGTTTCACTTCCCAAACCTCTACAATTCCTAGAAATAATCATTATTTAGGTTTTTGAGTGCCACCTTTTTGTATCCCACTACCACATGGAGTCTTTGTTGACCTTGTTCTCGAGACTAGGGATTTATCAATTGTGGTTTGTGTCCCCGTCATATTATCATTGTTAGCAACTTCTCCCCTCTTTTCCTTCGTTGTTTTCTTTCCTAGTCTCATGGTTATCTTTTCTTCTAGAAGATCTTCCTCATTTTTGTGTTCTTCTCCCTCTAAGGGAACTTTGTTTCTTATATTTATTTCCTCTAAGGCGTGTTGTAGGTTTGGAATATTATCGATCTCATCTAGCCTGTTTGATATCTCGTCCTTGTCTTCTGGAAGGGTAAACAAAAAAGTTTGAACCAGGAGTGGTTCCAAGGGCTTTGAGACCAATATCCATGTTGTCGAAGGGGGGCTTACTGAAGTTTATGCGGTTAGAACACTCTCCTCTTGAGATGTGATTTCAAATCTATTTGACAACTTAAGTGTGTGCCCTTCCCTCTTTTGGGTTGGTTATTTTGGCAGACTTAAGGATGGTGAGATGAAGGGGTTTCTTTTACCTAGAGGGTTCAAACTTGGTTGAATGGAGCTGGATGGAGAAAAAGACCTTGGTTGTAAAATCCCCTCTCAAGATTGTTGATATGTTTTTGTGTTTATTTAAATTTTATATCTCCTCTTTAAGTAAACTTCACAACAGACTCACAATGTCCTTGACACAAAGGGGATTTTTATTGCACTCAATCATAAAAATCAATGATTACATGTAATGGAAAATGATATTAACCTCCTTTAACTTTATAACAATAGTAAAATCAGCAAATACAATCTGATATATTAGTTATATCCTTGAGAGTCTTAAGGATATCCTGACTCTGTTATATCCAATCCTTGGATTTGGGAGCCCTGTTATCCCCAAACTCCAAATCCACAAATGAAGGAGCATCATAGCCATACAATGCTTGAAACAGGGTCATACCAATGGACATATGGTAAGTGGCGTTGTAACAATTCTCTCCTAGATGCAACCACTTAATCGATGCCTTTTGCTTCCTTGACACATAGTTACGCAGATACCCTCAACTCATTTGTTCACAATCTCTGTCTGGCCATCCATATGAGGGTGATAGTTGGTACTATGAGTCAACTTTGTGCCTGCTAATCTAAACTACTCCTGCCAAATGCACTGAGAAATCTGTTGTCTCGATCACTGACAATGTACTTAGGCAACCCATGGAGTCTAAACACCTCCCTGAAAAACAACTCTTCCACCTATAGTGCCTTATACTCCGATGAAATCGCGAAGAAGTGAGAAAACTTGGTCAACCGATCAACCGCTACATAAATGTAATTCCCTCCATGCACCTTCGGTAGATCTGTAATGAATTCCATCGAAATACTCTCCCACTTTTACTTTGGAATGGGTTAAGGTTGCAGTAAACTTGTTGGATGAGTATGCTATGACTTGTTCTGCTGAAAAGTCATGCACTCTCACATGTCGCAACACATCGTCCTTGAGGCCCTTCCATGAGAACCTCTCTCTGGCCTGCCTATAGGTTTTGACGTATCCAGGGTGCCCTTACAATGGTGTATCATGAACCAAATATATTTGGTCCTTGTAGAAGATGATGTTGACTCATGAACCAAATATATTCGGTCCTTGTAGAAGATGATGTCATCCACCACTCTATACCAGTCATCATGAATATGACCATCCATCAATTCACAAGCAAACTTACTCTTGGAATATTCCACCAAAAGGTGGGACTTCCAATCAGTGGAAACATTTGTAAGGGAACATGCAGTTAGTTTCCTGGAAAGGGCATCGACAATAATATTTTTCTTTCCCTTCACATACTTTATTTCAAAATCATAAGCTTGTATTTTATTGACCCACTTTTTTTTGTCTCTCATTCAGATCCTTCTGTTCTAGGAAATACTGCATGTTGCTGTGGTCAGTCCTAACCACAAATATTCCACCTACCAAATAATGTATAAACTTTGCCAAAGCATGCATAATGGTGAGCATCTCCTTGTCGTAGATGGAGTAGAGTATCTCTGGTCCCCTGAGATTTTGACTCTCAAATGCTAGTGAATGTCTATTTTGCAACAAGATGGCTCCTATACCCTCACTCGAAGCATCACACTCAAGCACAAAGGGCGGAGTGAAATAAGGAAGTGTCAATACTGGACAAGTGATCATCACCTCCTTGAGCTTGCCAAATGCCTTATGAGATTCCCCTGTCCACATAAATGCCCCTTTCTTTGTGAGATCTGTCAAGAGTGCACCCAATGGTGAAAACACCTTAACAAAGCATTTGTAATAAGTGCACAATCCATAGAATCCACACAAATCTGTAAGGATCTTGGGTGGTGGCCAATCCAATATGGCCTGGATCTTCTCCTGATGTACCTGCACACCCTATGCACTTATCACATGGCCCAAATATAATATCTTTGCCATGCCAAATTCACAATTTGACGCCTTGGAATACAATGGATGCTCCCCCATAATGCACAATATCTCATCTAACTGCCTCAAGTGATCCTCCCATGTCCTGTTGTATATAAGGAGATCATCAAAGAACACCAATAGAAACTTTCGCAACTGCTTGTTGAAAATGTGGTTCATGTAAGACTAGAAAGTGGCAGGTGTGTTGGTCAACCCAAATGGCATGACCAAGAACTCATAGTGCCCATAATGACACCTAAAAGAAGTCTTGTGAAGATCCTTCTCTTTGACCCTGATCTGATGATATCGCGATCGAAGATCAATCTTCGAGAAATATATAGCTCCATGCAACTTGTCCAACAACTCATCGATCATGGGAATGGGATACCTGTTTTTCAGTGTTTTCTTATTCAAGGCTCGGTGGTCAATACACATCCTCATAGTTTTGTCTTTCTTCTTAACCAAGACCACTGAAGAAGCGAATGGACTGAAACTGGTTCTGATATGCCCCATGACTAACAACTCATTGATTTCCTTCTCTATTTCATCCTTAAACTTCTTCAGATGCCTGTAAGGAGTAGTTATCACTAGTTTGGCCCCTTCTTCTAACTCAATAGTGTACTCAAAGCCTTTGTCAAGAGGTCTCCTTGGAGGAATTTCTCCAAAAACAAGATCATGATTGTTGAAAAATCATTGAATGTCTACATGATAAGGATGGTTGTTATATAAAGACTTCTTAGACGTAATCAATCACTCTACTATGCAAGCTACATCTATGTGCATGCATATGATTTCCATCCGCTTAGCTGAAACAATCTTAGGAGCACCATTGGCCAGGCCCCTCAGAACCACCTTCTTACCATCCACTACCATGAATCCCAAATACATTGTTTAGTAGTTCTGAGAATGTGTTCCTAGGGAATAAATCCATTGAACACCCAAGACGACATTAGTGTCTGCCAACTCAACTACATAAAAGTCATCTGTCACTGCCCAACGTCACATCCAACCATAGAACCTTTTGAGTGCATGTCATATTGTACCCATCATCCACCACTACACTAAATCCCTCAAATTATTTTGTAGGAATGCCTCTCCTAGCCACCAAAGTTGAGTCAATGAAGTTGTGGGTTGCCCCACTGTCAATCAAAATTGTAACAGGTTGTCCTTCTAACACTCCACGGATTTTGAAAGTGTGAAATATGGGAACACCTAATAGAGTGGCAATAGTCCCACCCTTAAGCTTCTCATGTGACTGCTCGTCACCATAACTGTTGTGCTCGTTGTCCTGAGTCTGTCCTACTTCTTCTTCCCCATCACTATCTGAAAGTACCTCTATGTAATGCACCTTACCTTTACCCATGCATCTGCAACTTGGTTCCCAAGGCTCTTTACAACTGAAATGTAACTTCTTCCTTCTTAATTATCTATGAGTCTCATCATCCAATCTATCTTTCCCACACCACTCCTTCTGGAAGGGATTCTTGTATTTTCTTTTCTAAGGAAGGAAAGGTTTGGAAGGAAATTTATTCTTTGGAATCAAGTACTCCATGTCTCGTGCTCTAATGATAGCATCATGTAGAGACGATGGTTTGAAGGACTTAATCCAACCATGTAGGGAATCAGATAATCTTTCAACAAAAATAATAATCAACCTATGCTCCGAGACATCTGTCACCATGAATGCAATCCTATGAAAATATGAAATGTAAGCATACACTGCCCCAATTTGCTTGAGTTGTGCCAACTCTCTGAAATGAAACTCTTGATCTTTTTTTATCAAACTAGTCAATCAACTTATGTGTGAAGTCCAGGTATGATGTAACACTAGAATGCCCCAATGTGACAAGCCCATGGTACCACCACTCACGAGCCTCTCCTTCCAAATGCAATGTAGTGAACCTGATGGCCTCTATCTCCAACACATGATTGAGTTGGAAGTATGTGTCCAACTTTTGAACCCAAACTCTAGTAGTGCATTTGGATGAGCCATCAAAGGAAGGGATAAACAATTTCCCAACATTTCGCAGAAGATCAAAATTATGTGATCCCTTGTTGTAATCCCTTGGCATATTCCTATACTTGATGGTGCAAAAATCCTGTAAATACATGGTTGCATGAAACTCATCGCCAAGAGTCTGATACTCCCTCAAATAATCAATAAACCATTCACCTTGTCCTTGTTGTCCTTGATTTTTAGCATGTTGTCCTTCCAAGAACTGAGGTAAGAGGTCTAGGAGTCACTCCACTAGTTGGCCAAGTGTTATTATGTGCAGGGGTATGAGTGTTTCTCCCTTCTACATGATTCCTATTGTTGCCATTGTTTCCATTTGTCCCTCCTAAACCATTATTCCCTGTATTGTTTTAGTTCCCTTGATTATTTGTTATAAGTTGTGTGAGAAGTTGAACTAACTGTTGTTTCCCCCTTGCAAGGTCATTCAAAATGTTCAGAGTGTTACCCTCATGTGGTTCATTCTCGTCCCCCATGTTTTCCTCTTCTTCAAACTCCGACTCTGAATGAAATATGTTATCAACCCTTCTCTGTCTATTGTATGTGATATATTCCATGTCCTCTGGAAACATTAAGATAGCATGCAACTCATAAGCTGGCAGGAATACCAACTCCGATACCAATGTAAATCCCCTCTCAAGGTTGTTGATATGTTTTTGTGTTTATTTAAATTTCAGATATGCTCTTTAAGGAAACTTCACAACATACCCACAATGGTCTTGACACACAAAGGGGATTTTTATTGCACTCAATCATAAAAAGCAAAGATTACATGTAATGGAAAACGATATTAACCTCTTTTAATTGTTATAATAGCAGTAAAATCACCAAATACAATCTGATATATTATTTATTTATAACATGTAGATCACCGCATTCTTGACAACACTTATTGTGTTGAATCAACCCTTCTGGAGATACAGAATATGCTCGAAACTTGGCACTATCTAAAGAGAAAAGTGGAGAAGAATAAAAACAGATTGATTTGCACACAATGATACCCTCCTTTGAGATTCCAAAGTGCAGTTACTTGGCACGATCCCCCCTTTTTTGACTTCCACGAGTTGCTACCAAGGATATGGCCCCTCTGTATGGCTCCACGAGATGAATATAAGTGGTACAACCTCTCTTTAGATCTCCCACGACTAGCAAACATTGATACAACCTCCTTCTACAATCCCACGAGTTGTTATAGTGAGGTATGCCCCCTCTTGTTGATTCCCACAGCTCCAAATGAGTGCTTCGATATAAGAGGAGAGCAATAAATAAGAATGATAGCTCGACCTTCCTTAGAATGACCTCCTTGATAAATTTCGCCCTCCAAAAACTCTGTCAATCCACACAATTTAGCAAAAGATGGATCCTCTTCCTTCAACACTGAATACCTGTGAAAGATTTGTGTGATCTCTCCTTCTGATCAGCTAGGGTGGATTTGTTTCACCATCGAAACCAATCACTCAAGTGTTTCGGGGCCCAAAGACAAAAAGCTACAAAAGCTATCCAAATCCAATTTGAGAACAATAATCATGAAAAATGAGAATGAACTCTCATTTGCACTTTTATACCCTCTTTACATTTTCCACTCTCAATAATTAATTATAAAGTAACTTTATAATACATCTCTTTAATATTTCCCCAAAGTCACTTTATAACACCCTTATTTAATTTAATTACTCAATGTCACCTTTAAATGTTGTTTTTTCACCCAAATGCCATTAAATAATTTAATTAATTAATTCTCTTTCACCGACTATAGCCTACATGAATTAAATAGGTTGTTAAGTCATTCTCTTGGGGTGATCACTCGGAAAGGGACATTACATTGATACTGAAGCTTGAGTTTTGACTTGAGGGTTGTTATTTGTCCCCATTTTCCTCTTAATTTGTTTTCCATTGATCCTCCTTGGATGGAGCTGGATGAGGGGCTAGATGATTCTTCTTGTAGTCCTTAGCGAAGTGCCCATACTCATGGCACGATTTTCACTTAAAGGGCAATTGCTCATAGTCTTATGATTGCTCATGTTTCCAATTGTCCAAGGTCAACAAGATGGCTTTTAGAAGTCCTTTTTCTAGGTCTACTTCAACACAAATGCAAACATGAGTAAATAGCCCATCTTTTGGTTCTACTTTGTCAATGAAATTCCCTAAGGTATTCTCAGTACTCCTAAGTGAATCTTCGCCTCAACAATGGACGAGGAAATTGGGAGATGAAACCATACAAGGATTGTTGATGGTATGTCATGCTCCATATTGAAATCTAACATCCATCTGTTCAAATACATGCCCCAGGCTCTAAATATGTAAGGTCCACTTCTAAATGTCAAGTCTCGGTCTTCCTTGGTTTCGAACTAGAAGGCATCATATCCCTTGCTACAAAAGAAATGTGACATCTTCCCCTTTATCATGATGAGCTAGTTATTTTGTAGCCAATTAATCATTGCTCGAGGTGAAGGCTAAATTCTAGTAAACTGGCCTATGAGTCATCTTTTAGACAAATTTATGGCATTGTGTCTTGTAGAGGTGGGAGGGAGCCGAACTTGCAGGATGCTATTGATCTTCTTAACAAAATGAGTAGGTTGTTGTTTGGTCAATTTTCCAAGAGAGGAGACAATCGCCTTGAATGCTAAAGCCTTTGGACCTAGAGAGGGGGGGAGACCCCCTCTAGAAGCTGAATACACAGTTGATCTTCAAACTTGAGAGAGGGAGCAATCCACACTAGGGTTTCAAACCTGTAAAATGTATGACATACCGTTAACGGTGCTCATAAATAAACATTCAAGGTTTCCCAATAACATACTTCAATAACAAGTAACGGGAGGATTCAAAATAGAGTACAACCCCCAAAATAGTGATAACATTAAAAGAATTACACTGTTAAATTTAAAGAGAAATTGTGGTGCAATAAATAGATAGAGACTAAGAGAAAGTTAATGCACTATAAAAAGATCATTAACCCCAACTTAGAAGATCAAAAATATCTTTCTATTATAACTAACTTAAAAAAGAAAATTAACATTGTTAAAATAAGAACTCTCATGATCTTCATAGTGAAACTAAGCACTCAAAGAAACCTAAAATAAGAACCAACTCTCATGACCTTCATAGCGAAACTAAGCACCCAAGGTAACCTAAAATAAGAACAAACTTTCATGACCTTTATAGCCAAACTTTGTAATACTAAAAAAGTAGAGGATTAAAAACACTATCTCTATCTCTTATAACACCTCTATCTCTTATAGCACCTGATCTATACACACATTAAACTTTAATTTAAAATTTTTAAAATATTTTTTATTAATTCATAAAAATAAAATTAAAAATCCTTTTTTTTTTTACTATTTTCCATAATTAAAGAAAAATATTAAAAATCCAACATAACATACTTCGTAACTTTGTCCTTTTTCCATAATTAAAACAAAATGTTAAAAATCCAACATAACATACTTCGTAACTTTGTCCTTATGGATGAGAATCATCTTCATCATCGTCGTGAGTGCACCTACACATATATTTGAGCATACTCGAATAAAGGGTAAAACCTTATTTTATTTTATTGCTTCCACATTAAATCAATCCTATATATCTCCCATGAAGATGAAATATTCCACCGCAAATCTGGGGTCAACCATGCATCCCCCTTGCCGGCCTAAAATACTTCTAATTATTTTCAATCAATGAATGTTATCAATATCTAGTTGCAAAATGCGGCGAATGTAGTCATATATACAAGCCATCTCTGATTTTGGACGGAATATATTCTTGTGACAGCAAAGAAAATGATAAGGCTGATATTGCTTCAATCTCAAATTTGATGCCTTTGATCCACATCATGCGCAGCTGATATCTATTGAAAAGAGAAATTTTAACTTCAAGATTCAAGATCCATCAATGTGTGCATAAAGCATGAAAGTTGGAATCCTAACAGCACAAGAATTGAATAAAAATTCCTTATCTAAAATGCTTTAGTTGGCTGATCTTCATACCTCCATTCTGGAGCGTGCTTCTGCAGATAGCATCTTTTCAACATGGCTTCAGCTTTCCTTCTATCTAAGCAGTGCAACAGTAAATTAAGGAAGACTGTTATCATTCAAGGAATTTAATATAGAGGAATAATTAGAGGCCCTGATTAAAAAGTTTGATAAAAGACAGCAAAAGTTTTTCCAATGATTCACTCATCATGTAACAAACAATGGTCACCTGTCTCTGTCATTGGAATAAGACATCTATCGGGAATATTGAAAGTTTCGCAGTCTGAAGGGAAAGCTCCAAGCCAGCGAATCTCTGGCGCTGACAGTGCTGGGGCGTCATAAGCCATTTGCTTTCACAATCAAGGAAGACAAGGGAAGTAATGATTGTTTTTCATCTTCAACATCTCTAAATGCATATACCGCTATCATAATCCACATACATGAATATTAAGTAGTTTTTTTTTTTCTAGTAGAAAATTTCTCAATATATATTAAATATATGTTGTTCTCAAAATGAGTACATGTGATCAAGTACAGTGCTAACTAGTGACGTTCACCACAGGATATACCACCACCACATCAGGAAGGCATGTATTACATAAATCCGAAA
>ML830887.1:40895-96320 GCA_009831015.1 Picea engelmannii | reverse complement strand
TTTGGTTGTACATCAAATTACTTATTATTGATTTGGGTTCTATCACTCCATTGTCTCTTGGGTCATGAGATGCATTAGCACAACCTCCTTTTCCATCCCGATTAATGGTTTTGCAACACCTTTCTTCAAAGTGGAAAGATATCTAAGATAGGGCTGCCATATCTCTCCCATTCTTTTCCTCTTAGTTGTGGAAGGAATAAATAGGCTTCTAAAGGATGCCTCAACTAGAGGTTGGTTGAAAGGTATAACTATAAGTCCCAAATGCACCATATCCCACTTAATTTTTGTTGATGGAATTCTCATTTTTTATGAAGGAAACATCAAATATGTAGAGCATCTTGAAGAGATACTAACCATTTTTTGTAAAGTCACTAGAATGAGCATAAATACTAAAAAATCTTCTTTATATACCTGGGGATTTTCTAACTAGGAAATGTTTGAAATATCCCAAATACTCTCTATTTAGGCAGAGGTCTTGGGGATGGGTATCGAGTATATGGGTTTCATGCTTAAAGATAATAGTTGTCAGAAAAAATGACTAGTTATGGCTCTTGGTCAAGTTGGAAAAGAAAGTCCATTCTTGGTGTAATAAATGGCTTTCTAGAGTAGGCTACCTAGTTCTAGTCAAGGTTGTCTTAGAAGCTATCACAGTCTATTGGACCTCTCTTGCTTATGTTCCAAAAGGTATTCTGAGAAAAAAATTGATAATTATTGTTTTTCTTTCTTTGGTTTGGAAGTGAGGATAAAAAACCGATGGTCTTCCCATCGTGAAAAAAAATAGAAAACCCAAAATCCTTAGGGAATGGGGCTTAAAAAATATATTCCTCTTCTCCAAGGCTTTGGTTGCAAAAAATGTGTGGGGGATTATACAAGGAACATGGATATGGGCTCATATCACAAAGGAAAAGTATTTTCCCAGTGAATATATAGTAGAATGGGTTCAAAATCCTATCAAGATGGTGTAGAAGGGATCCATTATATGGAAAGAGATAATCAATGCATTTCCTTTGATTGGAAAATGGTTGTTTTGGTGTATAAGAAATGGAAACCAAGTTATTATTGGAAAGGAATCTTGGATAGGGTGTCAAAATAATCATCTTCTTCCTAACCAAATTATCAGGGATGTCAATAGAGGTGGTTTTTACTTAACCAAATCATGAGAAGGGACTATGCAAATAGACAGATGCATTGGTTGACCTAGGAGGAATTAGAAATTGAGAGTGGCCATGCACCTCAATAGATCAACTACATCAGGGCACTCCAAAACACCTTTGTTTCTCCCACTGAATAGGAATATCATCTCCTTTGGTACCTAAATCCCTTGGGAAGATATATTTTATGGCTTGATTATGCAAATCTAGCTTAGGAATCCAGAGACAACTATGCTCCATCATGGGGGGAAAAGATTTGGAAGAAAAAATTCCCTCCGAAAGAAAATATTTTCATGTGGCTTCTGCTACATCACAAATCCCTCACATGGGAGAAGATACAAAAAATGAATTTTCATGGACCTGGTAGGTGTTTTCTTTGTTGAAAAGATACTGAGACTAATCATCAACTCATTTTGTATTGTAAATTGTCTACATAGGTCTACATGGAGATGTATAAAACAATAGGTATTTCCTATAGGTGAAATTGAGGCTCTATTGAGGAAGCATTAAAATCTTGTTTCAGCAATCAAACTCTCACAATATCAAGGCACTCCCCCTAAAAATGGTTTGGGGCATATGGATAGCTAAGAACCATGCACTCTTTGATGATAAGGTTCCATAATATCAACTTTATGCTACTCAAATATTATCTATACTTTCATTTTTTTATCATGGTAATAAGACCAAGCAAACTAGAAGACCTCAGGAACCACAAATTCGAATTGATGATCCTTTGGAATTTTTTGATGGGGAAACCCAAGGATCCCCCTCATTGGGAGGGATGGGTGGTATCCTAGACATCTCAAGAACTCAATCCATTTCATTTTCATTTGGGCTCAGTCTAGCCACAAACAACTTCAATGAACTCATGGATTTAGAGCTCCTACAACTAGCTCAAGAAAGAGGAATAACATGGCTTCACATTTATGGGGATTCTCAATTGGTTATCAATTAGATAAACGGGGATTTCCTCTTGCAGAATTACACACTTTTGTCATTATTCTAGAATATCTAAAGCAAAATTCATGATATCACTCATCTCACTTTTGGTCATGTTTATAGGGAATGGAACCAGGAAGAAGACCACCTCTTAAAATATGGACTAGAAATGAGCAGAGTCTCATGGAAGATACATGAGAAAAGCTAGGATGATTACTAGGAATATTTTCACGACTCATGGCTCCAATTAGCATAATTTATTATGACTTTTTTTAACAGTCTCATTGTCTAAATTGATTATAGGACCTATGAATCAGATTTATCAGGCAATGAAATGAAACAAAGAAATAAGATAGAAACACAGAGATATAGTTATACCAAATTTATATTAAAGAATGAAATATGAAGACATTATAAAAGAAAATACAAAGTGAAATGAACTCACTAGAATGGTGGTATCTTATCTCTGAGAAGAGATGTGATGGCTACACACATTTTCCAGAAGATGCTTACTATGAGGCTCAAAATTCATTTTTAACATAAAGAATAAATGAGAAAACCCTAAACATCCAAAACCCTAACCCTGGGATATGAAATTCCAAAAGGTTTGTGGGCCCCAATGGGGGTAGTTGATATGTCAGCTTTCCGGGGGTGCAACGTTTGCATACGATATTCGTTTGGGGTGATCAATACCTCATTAGAAAGGTCTAGTTGAGGATTACACATTTCATTTGTCCTACCATATTCCTTTAGTTACATACTAGGCACTATCAAGCCAAAAAAACATTGTTTAGGGCTTCAAAATGATCCTAGAAGTTTAGGACACAAAAAGCCGTAGAAAAATTGCCAAGATGGAAATATATTTTGAGCCAGTGGAATAGGCGGGAAGCTACCAATGTCCACCTAGATAATTACTACCCCCTTAGGAAGAGATGGTATCCATTGCATTGAGTGCCCCCATCAAATGGAGAAAATTATGCTAAACTTGATGCTTGGTGAGCCACTTTCCTTGGTGTAGTAGCTTCCCTGCTTTGACAAACCGATAGAGTTGGATATTTTGTTGGCGCATGTCCTTAACCTATGTTTCCATGATCTGATTAATGGTTTCTTGTTTCATGTAGTCAGGGTTGATCTCTGTAGGTGTCAGCTACTCTTCCACTTTCGATGTGTCCAGTAGTTGTGGAAAATATGGTCGAAGTGTAGATTTTAAACTTGTACAATATTTAATACAAACAATTTTTCAGTGAAAGAACATAAAAGATACAATGGAAAATACAGACATTACACATAGATTTTTCCCCTCGAAACCCAAACCGGGAAAACCAACATATTCTATGTTCATTCATAGTGATACATTGTTTACAATACAATATACCTATAGGAGCCAACGACATCCAAAACCCTAACCCAATGACCTGTATTAGTCAACAACCCTAATTCCTTAACCGGAAATAGAAAACCATCGGCAAAAACCATGTGTTGAAAAATCACCCAACAATGGACACGAAAATCGAGGAAACATGAATAACGAAACAAAAATGTGTCACATTTCCTGAGGCAAACAAAATTATCGAGGGCGTTTCCCTCGAACCCCTGTGTGGGGAGCTTTCACCCCCCTGTGCACCTGGCGCAACGTGGACACTACTACTCGTGCAAAGAATATAACACATACCCAACATGAAGGAGGTCCACATTACTGGGTGCAAGCCAAGGAAGGGAGGAATACTTAACTAAAAAGAATTGTCACCCATAGCCTTAGGGATGGTCTAAGGTCCATAGAGAAGTGGATGCAACTTTCAATGGGGTCTTTTAAGGTTTTGTTTTTGCAAATGTAGCCAAACCTCGTCTCCCACCTGAAACTTGTGGGGAACCCGGTGTTGGTCATGGCACTACTTGTACTTAGCATTGGCTTTCTGCAAAATATCATGGACCTATTGGTGAATATGTTGAATATTTTCAATGAATTTGGTGGCTTTGTTAACCTTATATTGAGCATCATAAGATTATGCTTATGTGGATGTAATGGGTAGTGCTACATCAATGGGGGCCAATGGTTGAAATCCAAGGCCCACTTGAAAAGGGTTGTGATCGATCGTGCTATGGAGGGCTCTATTGTAGTTGTGTTGGAAATAAGGAAGGATCTCATCCCATGTGTGTGGATGCTTGGAGTTGTACATGCATAAGATATGCACAATCATCCTATTCATGCACTCTATATGTCCATCAGTCTGAGGGTGGAAGGAAGTGGATTTGGTAAGCTTGGTGTCCAAAAACGATCATAGGCGCGACCAAAATGTGCTCAAGAATTTGTTGTCTCAATCTGATATGATGACTTGTGGTAGTCTAAATTGTACCCATACATGCTCGAAGAAGAGCTTGGAAGTGGCCTCGACTATCATACTCTTCTTGCAAGCGGTCAGAATGGCCATCTTAGATAATTGACCAACAACCACAAATACACAGTCATTTCCATGCTTGGTTGAGGGGATACCTGACATGTAGTCCATCAATATGGATTCCCAATGCCCATCGGTAGTAGGTAGAGGGGTGTATAGTCCTTTTTTTTAAATGGTTGGCTTGGAAATGGAGGAGGTAGTGCAAGATCTGATATACTTACTAAGATCCCATCAAAGCTTCAGCCAATAGAAATACTTCTATTGCACTGCCACTTTCTTCTCCATGCCAAAGTGTCATGCCACCCGACTGTAGTGGGTGTCCCAAATTAGCTTCACATGCTTGCTTGAAGGAACACAAAGACTACCCAAATGGCATAACAATCCATCCTGAAGATGAAAATTTGCCACGTCCATGATTTTTCCCAACATCTGGTAGGTTGTATCGAAGTCAGGATTATTGTCATAGATTTGGGACCACCTAGAGGTCTCATGCTTGCAAGAGTCAACCATTGTGGTTTTTTTTCAGCTAGAGGTTGAATGAGGCAATCAACAACGTGATTGGTGCTCCCTTTCTTATAATTAATGTTGAGGTGAAACTGTTGCAAGTATGTGGAACACTTTTGATGGTCTTCATTCTACAATTTTTCTTATGTCTACATGAACTAGAGAGGCTTGTGATTTGTATTGATTACTATATCCTTCCCTAGAATGAAATGCTTCCATTGGTGGAAAGATTGTTACAATGGAATACATTTCTTTGTCATAGGTGGGGTACTTACAAATGACATCTGACAGTGTGTCATTATGATAGGCCATTAGATGACCGTGTTGAGTGAGAACGAAACCAATAGCATAATCAGAAGCATATGTCTCAATCTAAAATGGTTGTTGCAGATCGGGTAAGGCAAGCACCGAGGATGAACATAAGCAATGTTTCAGCTCATCAAAGGCTTTCTGTTATGACTTGCCCCAAACAAATTTGGCTTTGAAACCACCCTTGTTCACTTGTTTGAGATCCCATGCGATATGGGAGAACCTCGATACAAATACATAATAGTATTTGGTAAGGACTAAAAAGATCTGAAGCTCAATGAGTGTTTTTGAGGCTGGCTAGTCACGAATGAATTGGATCTTGGATGGATCAGCATCCACCCCATTCTCAACTAAAATGTATCTAAGGTATTGGACCATGTTCATGCTAAAGGAGCATTTCTTTAGGTTAGCATATAACTTGTGTTTTCATAGAGTGTGTAGGACCTACTGAATGTGTTGCAAGTGTTGATCCCAACTGAAGACGAGGATGTCATCCAGATATAAAACCACAAAGGAATTGTTGAAGGGTGTTGGACACACCGAGTAAAATTATAAGGGGGGGTGAATCAGTGTGTGGACCTTTAATTCTTTTACTTCCTTTATTTAGAAACCATCAAAAACATTGTTATGCAAGATTAGCATTCATATATCATTGTTGGGATAAATATATTCACTATTAATTCCCACATTTAACAATCAACCGGGGCTCGTAAGCTTCGAGGTGCAGACGTAGGAAACGTAGGATCAAAGCATAGGATAACCTAATCTGAAGTCGACAAAACAATCTCCAAACCCACACTGCAGGAAATTAACACTAAGGATTCATCACTGGGACGTAGGAATAACTTAGTGCTATAAATGCTTAGATCATAGTCTTTCATGCACTCAGGGTGATGTTTGTGTGATTAATTGTGGGTAGCTTACTTAAGTTTTATGCCCTTCAATGATGATTTCCTATAGAGGATCCACACTTAAATGCAATAAAAGAAACAATTAAATGGAAATGAAATTCACGATAGAAACTAAAAAATGCAATCAAGTTTTTAACTTAGGAATCATTCTTTAAGTCAACACACCATCCACTTGAAACAATGATGAAGGAGAATATGTTGCAAATAAACTCTGAATTTTAAATTTAAGAATGGCGAACACGCATATAATGAACACTCAAGAAGATGAATGAGGAGAGAGGTGGTGTTTATTTCTATATTTGAGCATTGTATGCATAGGATGATTCTTGTAAAACAAACAGATTCTTAAAACATAAAGAAGCGTAGAAGAGATGAAAGAATGGGTTGAAAGTGACTTTGATTCTCCATGGTTTAGATGACTGACTTAAAGGGAAAATATCCTTCATAAAGAATCAATGATGGAATGAGGTGAAATACCTTCTTCAATCAATACCTATATATAATTTCAAATCTAATATGAGTGTATTTAATTCACAGAGGATATATATATTTTATAAATGGAAAGAATGTTGATGAATATGGAATAGATCATATATATATGGTAGAATGGTACGGTCTTAATCAATTCATGCAAGTGGGACGAGGTTGCAAATATATGGATGAATGTTTTTTTTCTTTTTTTCTTTTGATTGTTTTACACACACATACAAACTAATACATAAATGCTATTGTACAATAGGGTTCTTGTAAAACAGAGTAACAAAGCAAATTTAAAACAACAATTAGATGACTAAATGGAACAATCAATAAAATTGGATCAATGAAATGGAATTGCTCACAAATAAGAATTTATCCTAAGTATCTAATCAACTTGATTTCTTTTACTAAATTCAAATTCATAAGACTAAATTGGAAATCTGGAAATATAGCTAATTGAGTTCAAATCTATTAAGAAAATTGAAATAATACAAAAAATCAAAGTGAAAATGTTAACTGACCAAGTACAAATAGAAACATTCTTACCAAGTTGAGGGGCCCTTCTCAATTGGTAATTGCTGCCAAAAGAAAATCAATCCCCTTGAAGTCTCATGTACACCAAAACTTCAACTCTTTTATTTCATCAAATTCAGAAATTACACGAAGAAGATCACATTGAGTTCTCTCTATTATATTGATGAATGATAATATAATGGATCCTTTTTTCATCCCTATGAGACTCTTATTCATACATCAAATCCATGGAAGAGTGGATAAAACCAAATCCCCCAAACTCATATTTTGGTTAAAACCAATTTTACAATTTTTTGAGCAAAATCACAAAAATCTGGGTTTTATTGTAATTTGGGCAGATTCGAGTTAGGGATTCACCCATATCTTCCAGAATAATTTGCATTTTAAAAAATTGTTCACGATTTACTCAATTTTCCATATTCTAAACAAAACCTATTTCGTAGAATTTCTAGATCTTATTCCAACTGCACGAAAATCGAGGTGCAAGTTGGCAGTTTGAGATTTTTACTAATTTTTGCAGAATAATTCCCCCTAATATGGAGGTCCACACGTGTGAAATGGGTGAATTATGACACACATGTACACATGTAAGCATCGTTCTGGATAAAACCCCTGTCCTCGATTTTCTTCCAGAAGCATTTCAAAATTTCAAATTATTTCTAGTACCAGACTATTGTTGATGTTGGTACCAGACGAGCACAACATTGGTACCAGACAAGAGAAGAATTGGTATCGGACAATATGAGTACTGTATGACATGGAGTGTGGGTGCCATATGACTGTGCAGGTACCGATTGATTGTAGAACCTTCTGGTATCGGATGACTTGTAGTGTGAGTACCATATGAGTGTGTAGGTACCGGTTGACTGTAGAACCTTCTGGTACCAGATGACTTGGAGTGAGAGAACATATTGTTTGGACATAGAAAGATAGGATTAAACCATCATCAACAAAACTATTGTATAATCATCATTTTAATTACTAAAAGTATGGAAAATTATGTATTAACCACATAGAATGAATAACATGAGATAATGGAGGTTTATGGTGTAATTAGGGATATATTATGGATGGAATGCAGAGAGAAGGTGTAATGGTGAGTTTATTTGTATGAAGGAAGATATGACAAAGATGGAGCCCAACAATCATCAACATTCAAAATTCATCAATAATAGAGAGCAATGAATCATCAGCACAATAAACACAATGAACACCAGATTTATGTGTAAGATTTTATATTGTATTGTTACATGAAGACTACAATCTTCGGGGTTATCAACACAAGATCTTAAAGAGCACCAACTCTTAGTGAAAGACCCAACTTGCTGATCTCAGCACCAACTGAGATGTGAGGACTCCAACTTGTAGACATAAGACAATCTGTCAAACTGTAATTCCTCCAGTTCTCCAATAAAATCAAACACATGTCCACTGAACACAAGAATCTACAATTGTTGTTGTAGCCATCTCCATCATTGAATCAAGCATTGTCACTGTCATTGTCACATCAACCTATCACTATCACTATCCAACCTGTCATTGTCTCATCCACGAAACCAGATCCACTCTCATCCGCATGCAAATCATGCCAAGATCACCAAGAGCATATCTCAAACCATATGCTCAATATCACCAACACATGCCTCTACCAAGCATGCACCATGATCACCATATAACATTACAAGATATGTGTCTCAATCAAGTACCAATATGTACCATGCATCAACCTATACCATCAAGTGCATTAACCATGTACCATAATAAGTACATCAACTATGTATAATAACAAGTGCATCAATCATGTACCGAACATGTACCATGCATCAACCTATACCATCAACTATGTACCAACCATGTACATCAACTATGCATATCAACACCATACCATGTACCAATGATGTACATCAACCATCACCATATACCATGTACCATGAAATGTGCATCAACCATATGCCAAGAATATGTGCCAAATGTGTACCAAGCATGTGTATGGATCACCAAAAAGTTCCTTATACATATACCAAAATGTATCGCAAACAATGTAATATCCAACGTGTTACTCAAACAATGTGCCTCAACCATATACCATATCACTCATGATATGTCTCAATGATGCCATTCACCATAACATCATCAACATGTAACCCTCAAAACATGCATATAAACATACCTGTAACTTTGTAATAGACCCGATGTATGTGATCACAGACCTGCAAACCTTCCTCAACTTCAACAACAAGAAAATAACATCTTCATCAACCATTACCTTAGTCTCACGAGACTAGTTTTTGGATTTCTCACAAACACTAACTTAAAACAAGAATAACTTTGCACCTGTAATGAATAAAGGTCTGAAACTTGTACAAAATAGTCTTCAATATCTTCTCTGTAATTCCTCCAAGTTTCACTTCCTGGAACATCCAAGGAAAGGAGTTATGGAAAAAATGGTAGACCTTGTTGAATTATGTCTTAATCTAGAGAGAGACCTTGTAGAGAATGCAATGCACAAAATTTTTAATATCTGGATACGTAAATCTCACCCAACGTACTACAAACAGTAACATATCCAATGAATTTGGTGTCACTGAATTTGGATCTTCTATGAAGAAGTTATGACAATTTTACCCGAAACACCTATTTAAGACTAGTTCCAGGACTGGCCAAAAACCTTATCTTCCATAGAGTGTATCTCCCAAACTACAACAACACAAAAGCTGAAATTTGTACCATAGGTACCTTCAATAGCCTCCATATTTCACTATATGAATCGTTCTAAAACAAAAGTTATAGTGAAAATGGTAAGATGACCTATAAATAACATACCTTAGAACACATTCTCACAAGGTTTCATCCTCCCTTGGAATTTTTCCCTTCTTTACTTCATCTTCCCTATGAAAAATGCCTCAGATATCCTTGGTTACCTCAGATAATAATCACTTTATCAATGAGATAGATATTCAATGAACTTGTATGTACTTATGAGATACTTCTTGTGGTGTATTTATACTTTTTCTATGTAACCTCTTTCCTTAACTTTAGGGATTCTTGAACACTTTGGGACCACTTTCCTTAACTTTAGGGCTTCTTGAATTTTCTTGTTACAACCACTTTACCCTTTCATTCATTTACTTGTAACCAAATAGGGCTTCTTGACCATTCTTTGGGGATTCCAAATTTACAAGGCCATATCTCCCTAACCGTGAGGAATCACATGGTGTTCCACATATCACTAGAAATGGAAGCATGAGCACTATCCATCCATCCACATCTGATAACCTCTTAAAATTTTATTCAACCTATTTTATTCCACACAACTTTGGGATTCATGACCACACATCTAGGATTACTTAGCCACTTAAACATTTGGACTTTGCAAAGCATCTTCCCATGAGGGATTTCACCATAAGGGGACCACTTTGAGAACTTTATCCAAGAGTGTCTTCCCGTGATGGATTTCACCATAAGGGGAACACTTTGGAGTTCATCCATTTGGTACTTCCTATCATCCATGACATGACATCAATGATACAACTTCCTATCAACCATGACATTACATCAATGATACAACTTCCTTTGATATCAACCTTGACATCAATGACAACACATCACTATGAAACAACTTGACATTAACCCTTTGACATCAATCCTTTGATATCAATAACATAGTACAACAAAGGGCCACAAGATGTTTTGCATCAACCTCATGAAATTTGTTGGGGCATGCATCAAGCCAAAGGGAATGATTGACCACTCGAAGATACCTTCTTTATACTTGAAAGCAATATTCCATACATATGTCTATTCTATGGGGACCTAATGATAACTATACTTTAGATCAATATTACTAAAGTACTTGACCCCCTTGAGTTGGTCGAGAAGGTCATCAATTCAGGGAATTGGGTACTGGTTCATGACTTTGATTTTGTTCATATATTTTTAATTAATATAGAGTCGACAAGTCTTAGATTTCTTCTACACAAGCATGATTGGGATTTTGTGGGGTGAGGATCTTGGTCGAATTTTCTCTTTCTGAAGTAGCTCTTAAATTTGGCGCTTGATTTCCTCATTGTTTAGGAGAGAGTGTCGATACACTTGCCTATTAGGAAAAGGAATTCCAGGGGTCAACTCAATTGAATGCTTGACCTGACAATGCAGAGGCAACCTAATAGGCGAGGTGAATATGTCTTGGTATTCTTCCATGACTTTGTCCACTTGCTTATGATGCATAGAGGATCCCTATGTGGAGGCCATGGATTTGGTCATGACCTTCCATTCACTTTGAGAGAGAATCATCAAAAGGAAAAATTTCCTAGTCTAGGAGATGACCTTCCTGCACAGCTTCGCTGAGACCAAAGAAATTGTGGTATTTGGAGTTACCTATGATATTTTGTATAGTTGTCTTCCCACAGTAACAATGACACTACGAGGTCTAGACTCATATACAACATGATGTTTCCACGTATATGGTTGTCCTAAAATAAATTCACAAAATTCAAGTGGGGAAACATCACATAATACCTCATCCTTGAAGAGCTTGATGCCATAGGGCAGGTGACATTGTTGGTTGATGCGGAGATCTTGTCCTTGGATGAGCCACCCGATTTTGTACAAACATAGATGCGATGTTGTTCAAAAATCCAACCATTTGACAACCTCCGATGAGATGAATTTCTTTTGTATTTTTATATCAATAATTAAATGTAGTGGATCACCCTTCACCCACATCTATGAGTGAAAAAGGCCCTCAACTTTCTCCGTCCCTTCTGGTTCGTTTGTCTAGATATTGGTGGTAGAAACTATGGAAATGTGGTCTACATCAATGATCTGCCTCCGCTTTTATGGATCTAAATTAGAGTCAGAGCCTGGATCTCACTCTAAGGATTTCATCTCGACCACTAATGACTTCTTCTAGTGACATTCAACGGTGTTATGCCAGGGGATTTTATGGAACTTGCACCATTTTTTAGTGTCTTTCTTCATCTTCCCATTACCTTTCTTTTTTTGTGGCTTAGAATGGTTGTCCTAAGGTTGTCCATAATTTGTTTGTCCTTTGTTTAGTGTGTGTTTTCTTATGTTGCAATGCATTTGCAAATCCAAAATACTACTTATTCCTATGCTTAAATTTTTGCTCGATTTTGACAGCATATCAATATGTGGATCCCAACGATGAGATGTCCAAAATATCCATTTTTGTTTGGATGTACCTATCTACACCCTCGTAGTATTTTAGAACCATATGCCTCTCGGAGTCTTTGATACCCAGGTTGGTGTGTAAGGTATGGAAGGTATTTGTGAACTTTGGCATTGTTTGTTCCCTCTTCTAACACAATGTGGTCCATCTCGTGTATTGGTCATCATAGGTTCCAACAAGATAATATTTTTCCTTAATGACATCCATAAAAGAGTCCCGAGTGGGCTTGGCCCCAATATTCTAGACTCCTCCATGGTTTTCTCCTCACAGTAAGTCTCCCACCAATGTTTGACATGGGGGACAACTTTAAGGAGTGAAAAGGTGATCTTTTCCCTATTGGAAAAATCGTGGACAAAGAAATAACATTTTAGTAGATTTAACCACTTTTACAAATCATTTGCATCTATTTGACCTTCAAATACTGGAATATCAAAATTAAATTGTACCTTGAAGGGGGAAACACCTCCAAAGTGGCCTCTTGACGAAGATGCATCTATTGTTGTCAACAACTGTCGAAGGATTTGGGAAAAATTATTCATCATCTCATTCTTTTGTTGCACGAGGACTTCTACAAGAAATATCTTAATAGGATCTCCTGATCCCTAATCTCTCTTTTCCTCCTCCATGGACAGTCATCAGGGTCAACGAGGACCATCTTTCAAGGGCTCAACTAGTTCGAGTCCCAATTTCTTATACCATGACCTCGTAGGGGACATGCATAGAGAAATAGATAAAGAGAAAAATCCTCTAATACCACTAATCCATTTTTATGAGGGAACAAAATGAAACACATAAATAAGATATAAACACAGATATACAATAATACTCAATTTATGTTAAAGAATGAAATATGCAGAGACTGTAAAAGAAAATATAGAGTGAAATGAACTCGCTAGGATGGTGGTAGCTTATCTCTGAGAAGAGATGGGACGACTACACACATTTGAAAAAATATTCTTATAATGAGGCTCAAAAATACTTTTTAACATAAATCATAAATGAGAAAACCCTAAACATCCAAAACTCTAACCTCGGGAGATGAAACGCCAAAAGGTTTATGGGCCCCGATGGGGGTAGTTGATATGTCAACTTCGCGGGGGCACAACTTTTGCATATGATATTCGTTTGGGGCACTCATTACCTCATTAGAAAGGTATAGCAGCGGAGTATATATTATGTTCATCCTAGCATCTACATTTCACTACATGGAAGGTGTTGTCGAGCCAAAAAAATGACATTTAAGGCCTCAAAATGGCCTTAGAAGTTCGGGACCCAAAAAATCATAGAAAAAATGCCAAGATGGAAACTTTATTTTGAGCCAATAGAATATTGGGTGGCTACTAATGTCCACTTAGATAAACCTATTAATAGAGAAACATAGGATATTTCCTCAAAATGTTTTTGGATAGTTTTCTACACATTATATGGAACTATAAATAGTCATTTTTTTGGTCAAATATTTGAGAGGCATATACTTAAAACTGTTATATATGTATAAAGCTAAGATGGTTTAATGTCTTTTTTGGGTATTTTGATAGTATTTTTGGGCTCACAGCCAGAGGAAGGCCTAGGAAATCTATGATTGTAATATTTTTCTACCTCAAATAAAATTACTAGATTTTTTCTTTGGGGAAAAAAGTTGATGGTTCTGAGTATCATCCTTTCACAATTACATCATGCATAGAACTATATATTACTTGGTGAATGTTGGCTTAGTATGCTTCTTGTTTCTTAACTAAATCATTCCGTTATTATTATTTTTTAAATTAACTTATTTTTATTAGTTAAGATAAATGGTGTTTCTAGTATTCTTCATGTTTCTTGATTAAATCCCCCCATTGTGATGTCAACATAATAAACTACAATGATATTGGTGTTACTACCTATGGATATTCCCGACAATACTTGTTTTAAATGACATATGTTAGAAATTTTCATTACAAATTCATGATAAGTTTCTTTACTAATTCACAACATGATGAAAAATATTTTCAGAGTCATGATAACAATTTTTTTCAAAGTTGTAATAACCTTTACATGATAACGATTGTTTTCAAAGTTCTTATAATTAAACTGATTAGTTATATTATTTTCATAATTTAACCCATTCATTATTCATGTAACCTTGTCTAGTATAAATGTTGTTATAAACAGGGTAATGAACGTAATTAGGATATTCATTGGATGAATGTAATCCATGCATTCATTAGATGAGAACAATTGATCTTTAAAGTTCTAGTTATATTAGCATCTTGTCATTATCTATTTATAAAAAATAGAATATAATAACTACAAATTGACAACAGGGATCAACAACCTTCTTATATTATATGTATGAGTATAAAAGTACATAAAGAAATGATAGTATAATTTGTAGTGGGATTGAATGTCAGCATTAGAGGTCAGTAGGTCCAAGATAGCCAATGTAGTCTCTAGGATGTATTCTATGACCTATTCCAAGAATAGGTATTGGATTGGGTTGCTTATTTTGTATAAGACATTTGATATTCTTTGCAACTATGGTAGGTACTATTAGCACTGAGAATCACCCTCAGACTGCTAGAGGATAAGCCCAATACCCATCAAAATGTAAATGGATTAAAATGGTTTGAGTAGGTGGATCAACAAGACTTTAAAGAAAGGAAAAGACAATAGATATCACTGTAGATCAGTGATGGACCATTGGGTTATGGAGTCATAAACAGTCTACTCAATGAAGGCATTTAAGATCCCTATCAGACAAAATATTTGTATAATGACGAGGAGAGAATTAATAGAATAACATACAGATAAATATTCATTGAGCATAGATCCTCTCTGTAAAGAGAATTTAGATGTGTCTAAATAGTAAACAATGATAAATAGGAAAGCTTACATCAGATCCTATACTGCATCGTGAATATATCAATCAAAGGAAAATTTTAATCCTTAAAATCTTCAATACATTCAAACAAGATGAAGAATAGAACAAAGTACATAGAATTTAGATGTGTTTGAATAATAAACAATCATAAATAGGAAAGCTTACAACATATCCTCTACTGCATCAAGAATATATCAATGAAATGAAAATTTTAATCCTTAAAATATGCAATATGTTCAAACAAGATGAAGAATAGAACATAGAACATAGAAGACAAATCTGATGAAACAACTCATATGAATCTTCAATAACAATACAATTTACAGCTACATGCCCCTCTGGCTCACAAACTGAAATATATAGTCATAAACATTTCTAAAAACTTCCTCCAATCTTGGGCCGAACACCCCACCTCTTACATATCACTCATCTGACATATTTATAGTCAAAACAATAGACATGTCTTGTTGCTTGGGAACCTCTCCTCCAGTGCCATATGTCTTCTCTTTTATGTCATGTTCCTTTTGTCAGAAGGAAACTCTGGTCAGTATGGTCCTGTAGGAAAAATTCCCTCTGTGGTACTTTAGGCTGATATTTTTCTGTCTCCTCGGTCATACCCTCCATGCTTCCACTTAATGGGGTAGTCATTTGTTCAACCATCGGTCCTTCTTTCATTGACTGATTTCTCCTTGAGATCAGGACGAGGCCTAATGCCTAGTTGATTCCATGTGCTGATCTTGGATTGGGCCCTATATAAGCATGTGATTATGGAAGTTTCCAAGGGAGGTTTGGATCCACACTGCTCCGACCCCCGCAATCCACCTCCAATTGCCACGTATCTCTTTAGCTATACCGTGGTTTCGATTTTGGGACTGCTCTAATATTTTAGCGTTCGAGCACTTTCTGTCCCCACAATGAAGTGTGGTCGTCGATCTCGATGGATCTGACTATCCGAGTGCGAGATCTAATTCAGAGTTATGAGCTTTGTTATTTAGCAACTGTAGCCTCTCTAATGGTGGAATTGGGATTTTTGAGTTTACTCGAGAGCCAAAAAAAAATTGAAGTTTATCTTCTCATGTGACCAGGGGATGAAAATCGGGCACTCTGGGTCTTCGAGCTTCGGGAATTTAGACGATGAAGGTATCAATTTATTCAAATGGTTGAATGGACGAATAATAGAATTATTTCAAAGATCTATGGTCCTTGTTGATTTTAGATCAACGTTCCACAATTACTTCGGGAGTTCAAGCTTCGAGACTTTGGGTGCCATTCCTTTCTTACCTGTTGTAAAGATCAACAGTTCTTGTTGATTTGAGATCAACGGTCCAAAATTACTTCGGGAGTTCAGGCTTCAGGCCTTTTCAATGCATAATTCTTACAATCCTCCAGAGTGTTGTATCTCCAAAGTGAAAGATCTTCCTCCATGTGTCCTCTTGTTTTGGACAACTGAGATCACTTTGGGAGTTCGGGCTTCAGGAGTTTTGTTCTGCTTTCTCGTGAAATCCTCTGGAGTGTCGTATTTTTGAAGTTTTATATCTTCCTACACATTGCCTCTTGTTTTGGATGACCGAGATTCACTTTGGGAGTTTGGTCTTCGGGAAATTCTTTCTCTAGTGCTTCGCTAGACAAACCTTCCATAGTGGTAAGTATCCGAACTAAGAGATTTGGCACCAAATGTCCTCATTGATGGATGGTCCAGATGAAATTCGGGCTTTGGGCCTTCAAGAGTCCTTTACTCACTCAGATTCCACTTTCTTCCTCCCAGAGTATGAGATCTCCTAACATGTGTCCCTTTCTTGAAGATCAACAACCACGAGTGATTGCGGAGACTCAATTCCCTCACTCTTTAATTTCCTTCCCGATCTCCGCAAAGAAAAAATGCTCGTTCATAGTGGGATCGATATCCACCATTGATCTGTTGATCTAGAAAGATCAACGATCCTGAGCGATTGCGGGCTCATAACTTGCACAAACTTTAATTTTCTTATCAATCCCTGCAATGCAAAGATGCTCGTTCATAGTGGAATCGATATGCATCGTTGATCTGTTGATATAGAAATATCAACGATCCTGAGTGATTGTGGGCTCACAACTTGCAGAAACTTTAATTTTCTTCTTGATCCCCGCAATGCCTCCCCACCGTCGATATCTCTCCAATGAGATCTGACATTCATGAATTAATATTTTCTTGATCTGACGGTTGATCTTGATCACTGAGATCTTACAGCTGAAAATTGAACCCGCTTGATTTCTTGTATTTCAATCCCAAAATGGGCTGCTCTGAATCTTGCATTTTGCTCACAGTTTTTCCCTGCACACACAACATACTTGACTGGCCTGTCTTTATCAACCAAAAGAGGAAATTTTTTTAGGAAGGAAAGTAGAAAAGAGAGAGACTTGGCAGAGGTGTAGACCTAGTTCTTAAAAATAACTACATATGACACATGACAAATTTATGTGCTAGCATTTGGCTCCACAGGGGATGGCATGCTCCCTGTGAGCTTCCAAGAACAAGTAGCTTCAATGTCCTATCCTAGGGCTACTGGGTCACTTATTCAAATAATAAAAGCAAACTAAAAACTAAAAACCTTGCATAAGCGCTTATTTATATACAAGACCCTACTCTAACTAACCTTTACAATGCTCAGGTGAAAACAAACTTCCACCATAGCCACCCAAACTGCTTGGTAACATAATTCTTCTTTTCACTGCAAATGATCCATAAAAGGTAAGGGAAGTATGACATCATAATGAAAACATGTTTTGGAACACTAACAATACCTCCAAATGATGATAAGATGATTAATTTTGTGGGCTCCAATGCTTTGGGAAAGTTCAACTCCATATATAACCCCACAGGGTCGTAAAATTTATAGTAAGGCATGCTAAACTAGTAAAAATTTACCTCCTTTATTTCATCATTTCTCACATGTTGTTTGATGTTCTCATCATGTACAGGTGGATAAAGGATTGATGCAGGGTTGCTAATCCCAAGTGAAATATGCTCATTTATAAGTATTGGAGATGAGATAAGTTTCACATTTATCTCTTCCTTTTCTCCTCCATGGCCCTCCCAAGGATCAGATTCATAATTATCATATACAGGAACCATGCTACGAGGTTCCAAAGAAGCCATGAAAAAACTCTGCTCTTCACCATCTTCGCTAGGATATTCATCAAAAATTGGTTGTTCTTGGTCAGTATTTGAAACAAATTCTTCATCATAAGAAGGGATGCTAAAGACATATGTTTCAAGAACAAAAATATCCTCTGCATTTTCTTCATAAGGGAAGCAAACAAAATCTGCCTTCAATTCTGAAAAGCTAGGAAAAAACATAGAGGAGTCTTCCCTAGTTTTTTTAACTAGCTTATCATTTATCTCAGCTTCATAGTGAGGATAAATCTCTACTGATGTATACACTTTCTCTTCGACATCAAAATATTCAAAAGAGACATGTTGATATTCATAAACATTTAAAACAACAGATACATCTGATATGATGCCAAATGTTTCTATGTTATTTATATCATAATGAATATCATTCAACACCCCTTGATCTTCATGGAAAATTATTTCTTCCACAATAAATGCTTCATCACAAATCTGGTTTTCATGACTAGCAGAATCTTTATGAAGCAAAAAAAAATCATCACAACACTTTTCATAAAGATACTCAGATGAAAAATACTCTTTACAAAACGAATTGAAAGCTGCATGAAAACCTGTCAAAGAGTTGATGCTTGCAATGGGAAGAGATCGACACCAATCACGAGCAATTCCCTCTAATGAATACCATGAAAAGCTTGATATGAACATATTCATGCACGATATGAAGTTGATGAATAAAATCATGAGAATACAACAAATGTTCAGCTGGTACCTCCCACTCTTCTCCTTGAAATTTAGGAAGGCTACTTTCCCATTCATCTCTACTAGGATCTAGATTAGGGAAACCAAATATCTTTGAAAAATGACAGAAATCATGCCTCAAAGATAAAATCTTGTCCATTTCAAACCAATGGAGTCGCCAATAGATTTAATAAGAATGAAGTTTCCATGGTGAAAGATGAGCAATCAAAATAATGTGTCCAACTTCAGTTCAACATCTAAAACTAGATCTCTTCATTGTCGTTCTCCTAGGGAAGATATATTCACTTCCGTCCCCGGAAATGATGCCATTAATGTTAGAATTGAGAGTCACCCTCGGAATGATAGAGGATAAGCCCAATACCCATAAAAATGTAGATGGATTAAAATGGTTTGAGTAGGTGAATCAACAAGACATAAGATAAAGGAAAATACAACATATATCACTACAGATCAGTGATGGACCATTGGGCTATGGAGTCATAAACAGTTTGCTCAGTGAAGGCATGTAAGCTCCCTATCAGAAAAAAGATTTGTATAATGATGAAGAGAAGAATAAGAGAATAACATAAAGTCAAATATTCATTGATCATATATCCTCTCTGCAAAGAGAATTTAGATGTGTCTGAATAGTAAACAATGATAAATAGGCAAGTTTACAGCAGATCCTCTACCACATCAGGAATCTATCAATCAAAGGGAAATTTTAATCCTTAAAATCTGCAATAATTTCAAACAAGCTGAAGAATAGAACATAGTACATAGAATGTAGATGTGTCTGAAAAATAAACAGTGATAAATAGGCAAGCTTACAACAGATCCTCTACCGCATCAAGAATCTATCAATCAAAGGCAAATATTAATCCTTAAAATCTGCAATACGTTCAAACAAGATGAAGAATAGAATAGAGAACATAGAAGACAAATATGATGAAACAATTCATATGAATATTGAATAACAATACAATTTACAGCTACATACCCCTTTGGCTTACAAACTGAAATATACAGTCATAAATATTTCTCAAAACTTCCTCTGGTCTTGGGACGAACCCCCCACCTCTTACATATAATTCATTTGATGTATTTATAGTCAAAACATTTGACATGTCTTGTTGCTTGGGTGCCTCTCCTCTAGTGTCGTATGTCTTCTCTTTTCTGTCCTATTCCTTCCGTCAGAAGGAAAGTCTGGTCAGTATGGGCCTGCAGGAAAAAATGCCCTCTGTGGTACTTCAAGCTGACAGTTTTATGTCTCATTGGCCAAACCCTCCATGCTTCCACTTAAGGGGGTAGTCATTTGTTCAACCATTGGTCCTTCTTTCATTGATTGATTTCTCCTTGGGATCACGACAATGCCTAACTCCTAGTTGTTGCCACACGCTGCTCTCGGATTGGGCCCTATATAAGCATGTGATTGCAGAATTTTCCATGGAAGGTTTGGATCCACACCACTCTGACCCCTGCAATCCACCACCAACTGCCATGTACCTCTTTAGATATACCGTGGTTTTGATTGCAGGACCACTCTAAGATTTTAGCGTTCGAGCACTTTTTGTCCCTACAATAAAGTGTGGTCATAGATATGGATGGTTATGACTATCAGAGCACGATATCTACGAATTCAGAGTTCTGAGCTCTATTCTTTAGCAACTTTAGCCTCTCTAATGGTGGAATTGGGATTTTTGAGTTTAATCGAGAGTTGAATTTTTTTTTGATGTTTAGCTTCTCATGTGACTGAGGGCTGAAAACTAGGCGCTCCAGGTCTTCGGGCTTCGGGCGTTTAGACACTGAAGGTCTCAATTTCTCCAAATGGTTGAATGGTCAAATAACAAAATTATTTCAAAGATCTACGTTCCTTGTTGATTTGAGATCAACGGTCCATAATTACTTTGGGAGTTTGGGCTTCGGGCCTTCGGGTGCTATTCCTTCCTTACCTGTTGTAAATATCAACGATTATTTTTGATTTGAGATCAACAGTCCACAATTACTTCGGGAGTTTGGGCTTTGGGCCTTTTGAATGCATAATTCTTACAATCCTCGAGAGTGTTGTATCTCTAAAGTGAGAGATCTGCCTCCATGTGTCCTCTTGTTTTAGATGACTGAGATTCACTTCGGGAGTTCAGGATTTGGGATTTTTCTTCTTATTGCTCGCACAATCCTTCGGAGTAACGTATTTTCGAAGTGTTATGTAATGTCCCCACTTTGGGACATCATCACAGTGCAGAGGTTTATGATGACCAGAGTAGCCAGATGGGTGTTATAGCGAGTACAGGGGATATTGAGAGGCATTGTGGGGTCCATCTTGCATTACTCATCCTATTTCATCATTATGAGCCATTCCACACAAATTGGCTTTGGTTTCGTGGCATTTTGACGATTTCCAGGGTTTTGAGTATTTTTGGCTATAAGTCAATTAAATTCACTGAAGAGGTCATTTTGGGCACTATACTTGAAGGAACCTCTGAGTGTAATAGCTCATTGGAATCGGGAGGAACAACACTATAGTATAGGATGACGAGAAGTGACTTTCAGTGGCCAGGGAAGCCACAAGGAGAGATAAGGTGTTTTTCAGAGGTAAAAAGGTTAATTAATTAATTAAATATTAATAAAATGAAAGTCACTTTGGAGGGACAAGGGGAGAAAAAAGTATAAAGGAAAGGAAAGGGCCTCTACTCATTCATTCATGTATGTCTATCATTTTGATATCCATATTCTAGCTAGAGGGCCCATCTCTTGGGGGTTTTGAGGGTTTTGACTTAACAAACCCTAGAGGACGATTCAGTGGTGAAATATTCCACCTAGCTTGTCCCAAGCTTGGACTCGAAGATGCAATATTCTCCCACACCATTCTAGTTCTAGATCTACTCAGTGTCGGAGGGTTCTACACCAGCCACAGGAACAAGAAGAGAAGGAGGGCACACCATTTATTGGAGGAAGGTTCGTCGCAGGAGTTTGAGGGATCCCTTGGAGATTTTAGCACTTGGGTTTTACTTGCAAGGCCTTGGCCATTATTTCTAGTGTCTCTTGAGAGAGTTCTATGGCACATATTATTTCCTAGAGCATTGGGACGAATTTTTAGAGAAGGAGGACATTTTGGAGATCCATATCTATTATGTTTGAGGAGGTTATACATCAGATCTAACCATGAGACTTCACCTAGTTACTTGCAGTGTCGCGATCTATCTTTCTATCAATTTTAAGGGCATTTGGAGGCCTCCTTCATCAGGGACAAAATGATAGGGTTTGATAGTTTTAGGAGGGTGCAACTCCATTGGAGGATTCAACATTTGGAGGAGTTTCCCTTGGTATTTCGGTTTGAGATTTCAGGAGGGGATTCTACTCATACCGATCTACATTTTGGCATATTCAACATAGAATTTGGAGGCCTCCTTCATCAGGGCCGAAATTATAGGGTTTGACAGTTTTAGGAGGGCGCAACTCCGTTGGAGGATTCAACATTTGGAGGAGTTTCCATTGGTATTTTGGCTTGAGATTTCAGGACGAGATTCTACTCATCCCAATCTACAGTTCGACATCTTCAGCATAGCATTTGGAGGTCTTTGATAGTAGGGCTGAATTATTGAGGGTCTTCAGGGTTTTAGCAGGGTGTGGCGTCTTCCAACTTGGGGGTTTAGCATTTCTTACGACCTAGATCTACTCTTGAATTGGTCTTCCATGATTATTCGACCTTCAGAGGCTTATAGTATCTTCTATTGGAGCATTTTGTAGCGGCTTATATCTTCTTTATCGGAGCCATATGTTGAGCATTCTATATCGGCCTTCTCATTGTAGCAGGTTCTTGTTATTTGTTATGAAATAAAGGGCAGATGTTGGCACAAGGGAAGACCCAGGGTTCAACGATAAAAGAGTGCACCAACAAAACCATAACTACTGGCCCTTTCGACAACACCTGCGAAGTAGATGAAGTCTCACTCGAGGTAGAGGCAGGGGTGGTTGCAGGACTCAAGTTTCTGCAACCTTAGCTGGGACACAGATCTGTGATTATACAACTTAGTAAAGCACTTAGCACCATTAGTACTTTAACATGCAATCATTATCTACTTCGTTGATAAAATAGAGCTTCACATTCTTCACAGAGATCCTAGCCTATTTAAGCACTTAGCATCAACAGATTATTTAGATCTAATAGATCAAGAAATTAGCACATACACATAGATCATATTTAACAATCTACACATCATTAGCACTAAACATCATCAGATCTATCTATCAAACACTCCACATATAACATATAAGCATACAAAGATAGGGCACAAAGAAAGATGGCACAGGTTTTACATGGTTCACCCCCACCCTGGGGCTACATCCACCAACTCTTCTTCTTTATTATTTCAGTCAAGCAGTTATAGCACAGAGCCTCAACAATCCTTACTCCACACAGGAAAGAAGATATGCACATCCCGCTAGATCCTTCTTCCTCGCATTACAACACTGAGTCTTTCACAATCTATCACAACCACTTGCACTCGTCCCTACAAGCCTCTTTCAATCATGCACAAAGCATCCAAAACCCTACTTTCACTTAGCATACATTCACATCACTTGGGTCTAGCACTTAGCTCATTGGCGCTTCTTACATTGCCTAGCTACTTATTTATATATTACAAAAGTGGGCCTTAGCATGGGTAAACCCACGAGCCGACATCCCTTTCCCATTACATTATCCCAAAACCCAAAAAGAGGCCCAAAAGGGGGCCGAGATCCTTTGATCTCTGCTTCGTCTTGCGCTCCTCCTTCGATAGGCTGTCGAAGTCCCAAAATATGTCAACATGACCAAGAAACTTCCAAAACTTGGTCAAGAGCCAACAAGCCCCCAACACTCACCTGTGATTTGTCCTGAGTCACTCCAATCTTACCAAGTCTACCTTGAATGCCTCGAGCTTGGCTCGAGTTGCTTTGACTTGTTGCTTTGATATAGCCTCTTTCTTGGTGAACTCTTGGATCAGTGCATCATTTGCCAGTTCTTCCAAACGCTACTCTACTGAGAGGATGACATGTTCAAGATTTGCTCCTTGGCTCTTGATCTATGTAAATAATAGGCATGCCTGATCTTGCATAGGTTGAATTCATTGAGTGACTTCCATCACTTTACTTTGAAGCATATGAACCTGCTGCTGAGTTGTGCATTGTTCATGTGATCTCTTCATCCTTTCTATAGCTGACAGGGCCTTTAGTTGTACTTATAGTGTATCCACATGTTGTTTTGCTTCTTGGAGCTGTGACTCCAGCGTATGCAATTCTAGATTTTCTGTAAGGTTTTTGTATGTATGGGTGCTCTGATTACTTACCTGCTTGCACTCCAAGGCAAGAGATTTTAATCTACCAACTGCGTTGTGAGCAGTTGCTTCTTACTAGTCTCTTATCTCCTGAGGGGTTTCGGGTATAACACAGAGTTCGAGATCTGCGATGCACTGCTATAGCTTCTGGATTACCTCTCCCAATTGTGCCACCTATTGTGGAACTTGGTCCTCGGTTTGGACTTCAATGATTTTCACAGAGTGAAGTGCTATGTTGACAATTTCCTTAACTTCAAGTTGCTCAGCGAGAAACTTTTCCTTTCTTTGTTGTAGCTCTACTTTCTCTTCATCAAAATTTTCTTTCATAGCAAGCTTCTCTCATTCTACATTACCGTGTTGTTCTAACAGAGCTCTCTGTGCTTGTGCTAAAGCATGGGTGGCTTGTGTTGTTTCCTCATGTGGTCTTCGAAGGTGATCTTCAACCGTATCAGAAATCTGGTGGAGTTGAGATAGTTCATCTCCTATTTCTGGTGTTCCTGTCATCAGGGGCACATCGGATACTGCGCGGCTGGACTGTAGTGCCTGCTGCACTTCTTGAAATTTGACCTTGATCCAACTAAAAATATCCTCCTTCTTGGCTTCTTGCTTCTCTATTATCTCCAACGAAGCATATTTCAGTGCAACGACAATGAATTCGAAGTCGTTGGACATTAGGATGGTCTCTTGGCGGTGTGACCTCGTCCTTCTTCTGTTCGAATTTGGTGCCATCTATCTCTTCTCCATCACCTCTGCGCTCAGGTGAGATACAGGGAGTCTGTGATGAAGTGTTGTGGACATCCTGGGATTCTTCATTCTTCTTGGTCTTTCTCTGTCCAAGTGTATCATGCACAACTTCTGGACTATCAACATCAGAAAGCTCCGCGGGGTCAGCTGGGATGAGGAGGTCTGTCGACAACTCCTTAGTAATCTCTTCTAATTCTTCATCTGTTGCAAATTATGGTTTTCCTCTTCATCCCCTTCTCTCATAGGTGCAATATTGCACTCATCTGCAAAATTGTTGCATTCAGGTAAGGATAGTGAAAATGAGTGGGGTAATAATGCCAATGATACTATATACTTCAGTAAAAAAGTTGGGCCTATTGCAAAATCCACGAGTCATGCACTAAGAGAATGGAAAATGACGCACCTTTAATGTACATATATGCATTTACAATATGTTTGCATATATTTCTCCTCTTTGTATTTTTCCAATCACAAAAGGCCATCTCTAATTAGGGATTGCGCATAGTGTAGAACATATATAGTTGTTCCAATTGTGACTTGAAGCTCATAATGTACGGGTGGGAGAGGTCATAAAGAACATTAATTTTTCAATATGTTGAGTGCACTCTCCCATGCAATGTTGTGTTGATCCACCACAAAATTATTAGAATTTTTTTTTTTTCATGAACACAGAAAACCAATAGGAAGAGCATACGTGTATTGTAAGTTTCATAATAAACCAAACCATTCTATGGGAAGATGCACTACAAACTTGAAATAATGTCGACATCAAATAAATAATATGCTTTATGCTTTATATAATTCCAAAATTAATAGATAATTTTGTTTTTTAAGTTTTACATATATTGTTGGTATAGAAAAACATGAACTGCCATTAGGCACTCACCTCTCTAAGGAATTGTTGTTTGATGTGATTATGGTATGTGTTAATGGAATCATTTGTTACCTGATTTGAATGTCAAAAGTCCCTACATGATTTGATTCACATACATACAACATTTCAGATGAAAAATCAAAATAATTGTTAATTTGATATATAAATCAATAATGTTCATTGAATCACCACCAATCATTGCGATAGATTTACTCACTTAGTTGTAGAAACCAATGATCTTTGAAATAGTTTATGAAACCAATTTTCTCGGAGAACTTTTCATAAAACTTGATCAATTTCTTCACAACATCCTCAACTAACAATGAAAAATGTATCATGTTCCCCATGAAGTTGGACACTCTATCTCTCATTTAGTGTCACAAACATACATGCTCAATTTCTTTAACCAACATTGTCACACATGTAAAATGTAGAGAATTATTAGATAGTAAAAAACATCAATGTGAATGAACAACATTTCACTGAAACAATGTTGGAAATAAATACACAATGAATGAGGGAAGGAAAAACAAATTAAGATAATTTCACACCTTATTGCCTAGATCTTTGCAAAGGATCCATCGACAAGAAAGGATGAAGATTTCCATGTGGGTATGGAAGAAAAAACATGTTAGCGAAATGCTTAAAACCATATTGTAATTGTATCCCACTATGTTCTTTGCTAATAGGGGTGTGTTATGAACCAACTCCTTGAGAACGATAAAAAGTAAATGAATGACAATCCACTTTGAGGGGAAAACCCCCCTTTACAATATATTCAATGTACAAGATGAGATAAGATGATCCCAAGACTAGGTCTTCTTGGTATATATATAGGAGACAAAGGGTACAATTATAATGAAAGGGCACAATCAAGGGTTCTATCCTACATACAAATATAACACTAGAAATGTAATAACTCAATATATAGGGATTAATAAGGGGTTTTATACTTAACATGGGGCTTTGTCTAGGGATTAACATGCCCCTCCCCTTCAAATAAGTGTTTTCCTCAACACTTGACTAACTATGGGTGTTTCTGTATAAATAACTCATATTCCCATGTCGCCTCTTCCACTGGTAGCTTCTTCCATTTGACGAGGTACTCAATAATTGTTCAATTTTTCAACTGCTTAATCCTTGTTTCAAGGATTGTCTTTGGTTTTAGTATGATTTTCCCTTCTTCATTAATTCATGGTAAAATAGTTTATAATATTATCTTGTCATAGATTACCTTCTTTAAGAAAGAAACATGGAAGAATGGATGCACACATGAAGATGGGGGTAACTCCAATTTGTAATTCATACTTCCATTCCTTTGCAACACCTTATAGGTGTTGGCTCACTTGCGTGTATCCTTCCTCAGACTAGGGGGTTGATGAACCAATGTTCATCCATATTTGACCAACAAAACCCCAAGGTGTCGACATATCAATATTCAATCTAGGACTGAAAAAGGTATCAACTAAGACACCACGAGATTCATTGAGATCATCGGGTCTTGTGTCGGAGATAAAGGATCAAAGCATACAAGGAATGCACTCGGGTTGACATTTACACATTCCATCACAGTTCATTTAACATATTAACAACATACAACAATAACTTATTCATCCATTTAGCTCATAATCAGCATGGTCTTTGACATGGAGAACAACAACTTTATATTATTTCCATTAAAATAGTAGTATGCATACATTAAGAGACACATAATGGACTAGGAATAGCGTCCTATGCTCCAATAAATTCTACTAGTGACGAATTACAAGGTCCGATGCACTCTCTATTCAAACTCTACTCATAATACTAGAACGACTCCATTACGAACTCTTTACAAAACTATCCCAACCACATACAAGATTGTCCTACGGAATCACAACATGACTCATGCGAAAATAACCCAGAATAATTTCTCCTATGTTGCAGATTTGAGACTCTCCAAACTCTCATATGTGTCTTCACTGCTCCTTTTTATTCTCTTCTCTGCTCTAGTGCTCTAGCACTTTTGCCTCTACTCCACTCACTCTACTGATTTCCAGTTTTGCATGCTTCTGCCACCTGCATGTAGCCCAAGTGGCCTCTTTGGAGTCGTGACAACCCTAACGAACTTGTCATATCATCTCTTAACTGTCCCACAATCTCTCATGTTTTCTGAGTTGGTCATTAGGGAATATTTACGAAGATATTCTTCTTGATTTGGCATGCATATGGTATCTTCTTGATTCTTAGTGTGCAATGTAGAACTATTACTGGTGTGTGCACCTTATTTCACCTCTCATGCAGTTGTCGATGTGCACACAAAATTAAAGTGCACATACGATTTTACTTGTGTGCATGTGCAAACATACCCCAAAACTTTGGGTGCCAACAATCCCCCAACACTAGTACTTGGCTCATCCTCAAGTCAATGGCCTTGAGCATGGTGTGACTCCAGGTGAAATTGGAAGTGTGCCAAGGTAGAATGACCATGATGTCCACACAAGGATTTGAGTAAGAGAAAATCATAAATCATTGTATGAACAAAGAATCAAACCAATTTGTGGTTTCATCTGGGTTTGAGTAAGAGAAAATCATATGTCCAAGCTATAGTTGCATCCCGGCATAGGTATTGGAATGAGTTGAGTATTCCTCAATGAAAAAGATGGATTTGGGATGCATTTTTTTGGGCTCCCAAACTCTTTATTGCCAAGGATTTTATGGAGTAGTGAGTGAGATATATTTTGAAGCATACCATCCAGAAAGACAAACTTGAACCAGGCCAAGATTAATAGCTATAACTTGGCCTAGATACTTAGTGACCTATGAGAAGTATGCTCCAAGTGAAGACTCCATATGTTGAGACCATCGTCATCCTTCTATCTCATTTAGCTAGATGTGTAGGATGGAATAAACGAACCTTTATATCTAGTGGAGGGGGAAACCCACAAAATTGGGTTGTTGGCTTCAACAAAGGTGATAATCCTTGGTGATAGGCTCACCAACTCTTGGTTTAGAGAGTTGGCATACTACCACAAATTCGAATCACGGTTCAAGGAACTTTGTGGCAGTCATGTCTGTATTGTTGGTGAACAAGAGGCTAGGGAACCTACCCAGTAGTTGTAATTGAATCATCAACCATCGAGAAATATAAGCCTTGGATCCTACACTACAAGGAAAAGACCTTGTAGCGGAGGTTATAGAGAAGATTTTTAGTGTTACAAAATTCGAAACAATTGTCAAAAAAACCTCTACTAAAACATTTGGTTTTTCGTAGCAGATGTTTTTGTAGAGATTATAATGGAACTTCATTATAAATAAATAAAAATATGGGCAGCCGAAGGTTTTATCAGATGTTTTTTCTTGGCGGTGTGCTTCATGGTGTGTACACACCAGTGCGTTCTCAAAATTAAAGCATCGGTGCTTAGATTTCACCAAAAGCACTAGAGCAGACAAAAACTATTGGGGCAATGCTGATATTCTAAATAATAATGCACCTGTGCTTTAAAAATAACAATGCACCAGTCAAATCTATGATACCATGCATCGTTGTGTTACAAGACAAACTCGATTGGTGCATGAAATTTAGAATGCACCGATGCGGAAGTCTCATACAGTAGCACCAATGCGTCGTTTTAATTAAATGCATCAAAAGGCCGATTTTTATTATTATAATAGTTGTTGTTAAAATAGTATTATGATCGGTGATGGTTCATTATATTACAACACCAGTGCACATTTTATTACAACACCAGTGCAGTTTATCATTAAACACACCGGTGTTCATTTTATCTTTTCAGAAACATCGACCCGTGACAGTGCAATTATTGTTATTTTTTTATTCCATTGTTCATAAAAAAATTGACATATATTTTATAATAATATTCATATAAATTAAATTTTGAGTAGTGAATTTTGATACAATGTTTGTATTAATTTGTTATATCATCATATTTCGCATCTCTTCATTATAATATTTAATCATCCATATATTTAATCAATAATGTAACATTGGACAACGTAATAGAATAAAATAAAACATATTTTATTATATATGAATAAGAGGCTCTTTGTCATACGAAATGGGACTACACTTATTGGTAACCCCTTATCTTTCAATTGTGACACTATGTCCATTACATTAAATAAAATGTCTGATTTTCATAGACAATTATTTCAAAAAATACAACACCTTGATTTGATATCTAAATATATTGATCATCATTCTTTGTTGGAATTGTTGTCAGTGCTCGAGCTACTTCCATGACTTGGGTTATTTGGTCGAATGTTTTGTTGATTATCTTGATTGTTTTCCTCTTCTTCAAGTTCCATCTACAAAAATAAAAATAAAGTGTAACGAGTGTATCTAAATTGGTGAAAATAATGAAAATTGAAATAAATAATATGCATGAATGTAAATTGAAAAGCGACGTACTATAGAAAGAATTGACTCCTGATTGATACACATTCTTTCAAAACCAAATCTCATGCCTTACGTCGACAACTCTTCTGTTGGCACATTTCCATACTTTTTTTCCTGCAAGTTTTATATCCCATAATAAATCATAGATTTAATATAAAGGAATTTTTTTGTTTAATTAATTATAAAATGAGAGAAGTAAAACAACATAGATACTTACAAATTCCACAATCAATTTTTGATATGCCAACATATACTCACAACCCATACTTAACCCAATGTCAATCAATTCTTTTGATGGCTCTTCTTTGTATTTTAGTACCTATTTGAAGACATTCAAGGATGGATGATGTAAACAACTTAAAATATACGAAAATGAAATCTTAATTTGTTATAAGCAAACAACTATTACTCACAAACTTTTCTATCAACCCTTTTCTTCCTTGTCGTCCTATTTTATGTCTTGAATGGGTTCCATTTTGTTTTCTTTTCTTCAATAAAATACTTGAAAATTTATATTTAATGCTAAATTATTTATTTATATGTACCCAATAGAAAAATTCAATGATTTCATAAATTTGAATCACGTTTTTGTTGAGATGGATCCTCTTGTGATGCAATTTTGTCCATTTCTTTGACCATCTCCTTGTACACTTTTTTGGACATTCCTACTGGCATATTTTGGATATTAGCTCATCGATTATTTGAGATATAATCTTACAGAAAAATTTAACATGACAATAAAATATTTTTATATTGATATATGAAAACTAAATATAAAAAAATTGATATCAATAAAGGAATGCTTTGTAGTAATATATACATATTCTAGAAAATCTTTTTTAGGAATATTACTTTTTGAATGATTCTTTTTTTTTATTCTATGTTTTTGCTATTGCAAGTCTGATAGGTCTCAGTGACCATTGCTCTGAAAACGCTTATTGTAGTTTAGATATAACTTAGTTCTTGGAATCATTGGATTGATTTTTGTATTGTAAGTGGAAAGTACGTCTATACATTTGTTCCACTATATCCCTCATAGTTTTGTAAAAGTTTTCCCCCCTTTCATTAACCTCCAACACCACTCCAAATGAGCTAGGGACCAATTCATTATCATTTACATCTTCTATAATTTTTATTTTCTTAGGACGACATTTTGTTCCTTCGTTGTTGGTCCCTATAGAACATTAAATATATTTGAATTAATATATTGTTTGAAACATGTTATCTAATATTCTTAAGTATATTATTAATGAAAATTCAAAAAAGAACTCATATTGAATAGTATTTTTTCATTCACTTGATTCATCCTTTTGCAATTTTTCCATCAAACTTTTATGCTCTTTTTCACTTAGATCACAAAGAATTTTATCGAGCTTCCTCATTTTGTAGATCTGCATGACATGCACTAACCAATACATATTAGTTAAACATACATATAGTTCAAACATATTAATTTTGTATAGAATTTACAAATAACTTTCCTTTTTTGTTTTTTTGGTTGTGCTCTCATTATACTGATCATAATTTTTATTTTTTTTGTACTGGGGGAATCGGAAACGCGCGGTTCTCGTACTCATGTGACACGGGGTCGATCCCCATCGGCTACCACTATAACCCCAGTTGCAACCACCCATCTTGCAAGGATGGTGCACAAGTAAATTGGGGTGAGAATCGAGCATGAGACCTTGTTTTACAAATTTCCTTCCATTTACACGACACTTGCCAATCCGTCTACACCCCTGTGGGCCGATCATAATTTTTGTTACTTGAATTATTATCACACATTTGTTTTATCAATAGACATCATGTACCATTTAATACAGAAGATATTAAACATATTTTGTAAATAAATCACATAATTTTCAGCTAAAAAAACATTTTTTGGTTTCCAGTGCACTTTAATAATATGAAAGCATCAGTGTGTTCAATATAGGAAACTCACCGATAGGAAAAAATAAATTTTATAAAAAACTTTAAATTGCAACGGTGTGATATGTATCGATAATGGCACTGCATCTAGAGTAAAAATCAAAAACAAAAAAATACCATGAAAGGAAAACAATAACCGAAAAAAATTACACATCGATGAACAATTTTTTTTAAAATTATGTTACATCATTTTCGATGTGCTTTATCAGTAAGAACACTGGTGTGTTATAGTCAAATTGGTGCACCAATAACCATAAACCGATTTTTAAAAAAACATGACAAGGTCGACAAGGTTTGGATCTAATGCAATAAGTGGTCCCCTTACATCACATGTCTAACACCTTATATATAGAAACACAAACCCATTAAATCTAAAATGCCTAAAATGAAAATCCCTAATTGTGAAGTGATAGAGGGAGTTAAACCCTAAGGTGAAATTTTGCAGTCATATAAGCAAGACGAAGCAAGGGTTTAAGGTAAGTATGTTTTTTTTTTTTTAAATTTGAATTTGAATTAAATCTAAATAGGGATACAAATTGTAAAAAAAATCGTTATTAAAATCAACAATAAAATTTAAATTTTTTACTATGAAGGGTTTTGAGTGAATCACAAAACCCTTCAAATTCTGATCTTCTGAATAATTTTGTTGCTCCAAAAAGGTTTTTAGTGAATCACCATACCCTTCAAATTATGATCTTCTGAATAATTATACTATTCCAATGTATCATGTTGTTCCACAGTGCTCATCGGTATGTCTCTATTGCAAATCTCTCCCCTATAAATTTTGGAAAAATAATGAAATATTGAATAACTTAATACTATTTAAAGGACTCTATGAAAAGGTTTTTGAGTGAATCACCATACCCTTCAAATTTTGATCTTCTAAATAATTTTGTTGTTCCAAAGTATTATGCTGCTCCACAGTGCTCCCTGATATGTCTCTCTTGCAAATATATCCCCTATAAGTTTTGGCAAAATAATGAAATAGTGAATAGCTTCTTACTATTTAAAAGACATTGTGAAATCATATTTTCAAAAAATAAATTCTTGCTCATTTTTCAATTGTAAAAAAACAAAGTCGTGCTTTTTTTAAAGTTTTTCAAAACACCAATGTCTTTATTAATATAACACACCAGTGTATTTGTTTATACAAATCACCTGTGCACTAAACTTTTTGGAGCATCGATATCATATAATTATTTATTTATTTATTTGAAATATTGAGAACTAGTGTGGTTAGTAATTAAACGCCTCAGTGCTTTATATTGGTATAGATGCATCAGTGCATTTTGTTTAAATAAGTGCACCACTATGCTTTAAAAGTTATCTGAATTTTTATTTGCACATAAAATAGTATATTCATCTTAAATTATCTTTTAGGATGCATCCACATGACTTACATCACTACATAGTATACATTTTCCGCTTAAAGTCGCCTTATTCTTAAAAAAATATTGTTAATTTTGCTCGAATGCAAAGAGAAAATCTTATAATATCAAATGGTCAATTCTTCAAATTCCAACCTGTTCCATATTGCTCAAATTCCATCGTGGATTTCTCCCTTTCCATCTCCAGTAAGTTCATATTTTATTTATATTTTGATTATCTAATTGAATTTATTTTTTTGATCCATGTCAATCTGAATAAAAATGTATCCAAATTTGCAAGATCTTGATTCATAATCAAGTTCAAATGCATAAAATATTCCACCAATTCAAAAAAATTGGAATCTCTTATTAGGGGAAACATACCGAAAGCAGTTGGTAGATGAAAATGGACAGTCTCTTTACCCTGCCAATTGTAACATACCATCTTCCAACCGCAATCTTGGGTCAGTGATGGTAATAATTGTTTGGTATAATGTAATTTCAACAAACTAATTACACTGTGCTTACTAATATCATCAATGTACTAATTTTCAATATTTTTGAAATTAGGATTCTGATGATGAGCAACCTACTTATCATCTTCTATTTCACCCCACTACAATGTCAAATTGACAGAAGGTTGCAATAAGAGCACAACTCGGAGAGGAAGAATACCAAGAATGGTTGAATCAACCACCTATTCAATTCCCACTATGTCCAAATTCACCAATTAGGAATGACTACAACAATAGTAGTTCTTCACATGTTGGCAATGGAGCCAATCAAACAGAGGTTGGTATGGATGATTATTTACGGGATACGACTGTCATGGAGAGACAATGTTGTTATATGAATTTCATAACGGTAAGATAGGGGATGATGCTCATATCATTGATACCTTTTTTGAAATCCTGAAATTTTCTTCCACCACCCCTCTCTTTGGACCTAGCCGGATAAAGTCTACCCAACTAGGGAAAACAATGTTACTCTAAAACTTGAAAGAAAGTTTTGGCATGTCAAACACATGTTTCTTGGAAATATTGAGGTAACTAACCATCAAGTCCCTTATATTTTGAGAAATATTGTCACACAATCAACATTAAATACGGTCTATTTTATGAACATTAAATGACATTGTACATTTATATTGCCCACTAACTGTAGGTTATTCAAAGATAAGGTTCTCCCAAGGATTCAAAGGCTCTTTCATTGCAAATAATTAGATATGTTGCAGGGATGGCATGCCTCACTATTGGGGATAAATATATGCACTATTAATTCCCACATTTAATTATCAACTGGGGCTCGTAAGCTTCGAGGTGCAGGCACAGGAAACGCAGGATCAGAGCCTAGTCTAACCTAATATAAAGTTGGAAAAACAATCTTCAAACCCACACTGCAACAAATTAACACTAAGGATTCATCACTGGGATGTCTGAATAACTTAGTGCTATAAAGTTTTAGATCACAGTCTTTCATGCACTCGGGGTGATGTTCGTATGATTAGTCATGAGTAGCTTACTTAAGTTTTCTGTCCTTCAATGATTATTTCCAGTAGCGGATCCACACTTACATACAATAAAAGAAACAAGAAAATGAAAATGAAATTCATGATAGAAACTAACACCTTAGGAAGAATTCCAATGCGGGAAATAGAAGGATATTTAAACTATGAAATAATTAAGTCAAAGCGAAAGAAAAACAATGCAAAACCAAACTAGATTAAAAAGGAAATCAAGACAATAAATGAAATCAAGATTTAAATTTAGAGATTGTTCCTCAAGTGAGTACACCAAACGTAAAGAAATAAGAGTGGAAGACAATGGAGAATAAAAAATAGTGGATATATACCTTACGACAAACACTTAGTTAAGAACAGAATGAATGAGGAAATTATGCTTATTTGTGTTCTTCTCTTAAAGGGACTATGTAAATAATAATATCCTTTAAATCCATCAACTCTTTTAAAAACAAAAAACCATGATAAAGAGAGAAAATTGAAATCAAATGAAGAGTGGTTTATCCTGCATGTATTTAAATATTTATCATAAATCTACACGGGAGATAATGAAGTAAGATGAATTAACTCTGCAATCGGTCTCATATGAATTCAAATCTAGTTGGACACAATGATTTACAGAAGTTAAGTGTTTCATTAATGGGTGAGTGAATATGGAATGGAAGTGAACTATCTTTATAATCAGTCAAGCATACAAATGGTTTCGATGAAGGAGCAATGATGTGATTTAAGAGTCAAATGGGAATGCAAGAGAAGAAATATGTTTTAGAATTTTTATGAATGAATAGAAACAATGCATAACACTTGACGCATATAAATGAATCCTCTGCTCTTAACTGTGTATAATCTTTGCTTAACAGCATTGGAAATGAGTTAATGAAGACAACTTGTAGGCATCAATCCAACACATAATAAAATGTGAATACATTATCCTAGAACAGAGGTTTGATATTGGAAATGGAAATAAACAAGCGATGCAAAGTATGGTTGAAGAAATATAAGAATTATGTGTACAATCACAGGAACATTGAACTCTGATTTTATCACCAATCCAATGCAAGAGACTAGATTTAAATCATAAAATGAAAATAACAGTTGAACTGAATATGAATTGCAAATGAAACATATGGATTGAAACAACACACTTAGAATCTAATCTATAAAAGCAAAATGAAAGAAACAGGATGTTACCAGAATGAGGGGCCCTTCTCACACTGGTTAACCCTGCTTGAAGACAGTCAGATCAAGCTGTAATAATGCACAATGAATCAACAACAGTCTATTCTTCATTGAGATCAAAAACTCTATTTTTACATGGCTAACAACTCCTTAAGGCTTTCTCACAAGACTAAATCTTTCATTTACAAAATCTTCCATGAAACTAATGGCTCTTTTTCACATCCCTATGAGGATTATTTATACATGAAAAATCATTGATGAGTGGATGGGATCGAATCCCAATGCTCAGATTTCAAATTTACAATTTTAGATAAAATCCTCAAAAATCTAGGTTTTATTACAATTTGGGCAGATTCGAGTTAGGCCCCCACTCATATCTTCCAAAAAAATTCTAATTTTGAAAAACCGCCAGTGCTTTACTCAATTTACCATATTCTAGACAAAACCCATTTTGTAGAATTTCTATATTTGATGCCATCTGCACGAAAATTGAGGTGCAATTTGGCAGTTTGAGATTTTCACTAATTTTAGTAGAATCATTCCCCCTGAGTTGGAGGTCTACACCTGTGAGATGGGTGAATTCTTCCTCATGTGTCCACATGTAAACGCGGCTCTAGACAAAACCCATGTACCCGATTTTCCTCTAGAAGCTTTCCAAAATTTCAAATTATTTCTAGTACCGGATTAGCATAGTTGGTACCAGATTAGAACAGTTAGTACCACAATATTGTAGGCGGGGGTTCAGTATCGGATGAACACAGTCACAACTATGGGTACCATACCAACATGATGGTAGTATTGGATGGAGCTAGTACCGGAATAGGTGCAATCCGGTACCGGATGAAGCCGGTACCAGAAGAGGCAGAGAGATAGTACCGGATGAACGCAAAGGTAGTACCGGATCAATGCAGAGTATTGGATGAGATGGAGTGTGGGTACCAGATGATTGTTCATGTACCAGTTGAATGTAGAACCTTCTGGTATCGGATGACTTGGAGTATCGGATGACCTGCAATGCGAGTACCGGAACAAGAACAATACAGGTACCGGAACATGGACAATGCATATACCAGAACCTAAACAGTACAAAACATGTTGCTTGGACATAGAAACATAGGATTAAACCATCATTGACAAAACTATTGTATAATCATCCTTTTAATCACTAAAAATATGGAAAAATATGTATTAACCACATAGGATGAATAACAAGAGATAATGGAGGTTTATGGTGTAATTATCGATATATTATTGATGAAATGCAGGGAGAAGGTGTAATGATGAGTGTATTTGTATGGCATAAAGTATGACAAAACTAGAGCTCAACACTCACATAGAAGTGAGTTGGGAGTTATGTGAATCCCAATAGATTCAATAGCCATGAAGCATATAGAGGATACATGGCCTGAAAAATTCAAGGATGAAGTACAAAGTCTATGACTCAGCATATCCATGGATGGAATCAATCCATATTCCATCCAAAACACCAACTATTATGTTTGGCCTGTAGTAGTGATCAATAACAATATCCCCCCATGGTTTTCTATGAAGAATTAACATCTTGTGTTGGATCTCATAGTCCCTTGTAGAATACAAGTGAATAATATGGATGTCTACCTACAACCATTCATATATGAATTAAAGGAATTATGGGAAGGGATACATGTATACAATATATCAATACCCATCGCAATGGAGAGGAGTTTTACGTTGTATGGAATATGTGCTTACACCACACATGATTATCCAGGCTTAGGAGTTTTCTATGGTAAATTACATGTTTATTGATTTGTTTATATATGTAACAATATTTTTTGGCATATTTATTTTGTTGTGTTTGTTCTGATCTTCAATGCTAACGTTCTCTGTATACATTAATAATTTTGTAGGTATTGTAACAAAAGGGTATCATGGATGTAAATGTTGTGGACCTTCTATGAAGGCTAGGTGGTCCAACCACCTATGAAAGTCAATGTACGAATGCTTCAAGGTATTCCTCCTAGAACAACACCCTTACACAAGAGAAACACCCACTTTCAATGGTAAACGAGAGAGAACCCAAAGGCCTACAATAATGACACCAGTAGAATGGCTTAGAGCATATGAGAGAGAGAAGGAGAAGGATATTACAGAAATGTTCGATTCAAATTGGGAGTCTATGTTCAATGATCTAGAATACTTTGACACCTATGTTGAGAAATTTCCCATTGGGATGAAAATGAAATATGTCTTTCATGAGCTCCCATATTGGGAGAATCTTAATATTTCCCACTTACTAGATCCCATGCATATATTTAAAAATGTTTCATCTTATTTATGGAGGCATATATAATCAAAAGAAAGTGACACATTGGTTGTTAGGAGAGATCTTATTTATTTAAAAACTAAAAAGAAACATTTGCCAAGATAAGAAAGTAAAGGAGAGGTTGGCCCCTCTTAGTTTTTCAAAGAAGGTAATGTCCCATGGATTTTGAAGAAATATGATATTTCTTTGGAAAAGGATGTTATATTAGGTTTGAAGGTGGCTTCTTTATATGGGTCTTCACTACATCGTAGCTTCACTATGGAATACTATTTTTCAGGGTTGAAATCACATGACCATTTGAACCTTCTAAGAGTATGTATGTCGAGGTGGAGGAGGAGGAGGTGGTGGAGGAGGTGGTTGGTCGAATCTGTGAGAAGTATAAGGTGGAGGAGGAGGTTGTTGGTAAACTCTATGCTAAGAAATAGGTAGTGGAGGAATAGGTTTTTATTTCTTATCTTGGTGAGGTGAAGGGGGAGGTGGTTGGTCGAGTCTCCGATGAGAAACATGCGGTGGAGGAATAGGTGTTTCCTGCACATATCGGTGAGGTGAAGGAGGAGGAGGAGAATGTAGAGAAGGATCACAACCACCCTCATCAGTCAATGGGGTACTAGACGAATGGGTACTAGAGGAAGAGTGTGTATAATCAACATCCCTCCTCGCTACTAGTATCCTGGTAGCTCCAGCGATATGATGCATAAGAGGCATCATATCACATAGCATCTCCCTCCAAATATCCAATATCATAAGATCTTCCTTGATGTCTCTCATCAGCATGGGGAGGACTCCCACCTCAACCAAAAGTGCATATATTTGGTCACCCAACTCGAACATGAATCTACTATCTAGCCTACGGTGCATGTCGGGTATCTGCACCCGAGGACCATGACCCATCGTGGCCTTAGGAATATCCTGATCTGCATCTATTGGGGGAGGAAGTATGTCCAAAAGAATGTGCCAATATCTACAAAATATATATCACTCAACAATAATTAGACAGTTTCATTAAACAATTTATTAAAACAAGTTAAAGAATGTGTTAGAATTAATTTTATTATAATTAAGTAAGACAATAAAATGAAACTAGATTAATTTAAATAAAGAAACTAATATTACATCTAGCGTCATGTGGCTCATCTAGTGTGAAGAGGAAGTTTGGAAATCCTCTCCAATCCAACCTCACATAAGGACACAACACCATCACAAACATGTGATCGGCCTCATTGGCTAGTAGCCCCAATGCATTAGCGAAAATCCTGGCAAGAAACTTCGGTTGGCCTCTCTTGAGAATAATCTCTCCCCACATGTGCATCTGCACTTGAGTCATCAGCCTAGAAGGATGAAGGACAAAAGTAGGCCTCGTCTCTGGAAACCTCTCAAAAAATAAACAAAACAACTCTAAAAAAAAAAGGGAAGTTCTCCCTCTCATGTATCATAGCACGACATCTATCTAGAGCTATACAAAACTGCCACAAAAAAATGGCAGACCATCTAATACATTGTGGCCTCTGAACCAAAGAATTAACATAATACAAAAGAGCACAACTAATGCACATCCCGTCACTGTTAAAGTGTGAAATGGTCATCACTAACAGTGAGAGGCACCTAACCTCCTCTGCACCGAAAGAAGTGATATGTGGTTGTCCACTATAGACCTGAAAATCAACTAGAGGAATTATATCAACCCCAATATATCTCTGAGAGTACATGAGTTGACTCTCTACTGCAAAATTGACTCGGACATCAGGGAACTGGGGAAAATCCTCCCCTCTCATGGATAGCTCAATGATAAAATATATAACCTTCTCAATGGGTTGGTACCACTGATCATGACCAACACAGAAATCATGTTGATGGAAATCCCATTGACGGATCAACTGCACCAAGAACTCGGAGTACCCCTTCAGGGATGTAGCCTCCTCATAGTACTTAAGGAGGCCTACATTCCTCAAAAGGACTTGGCTTGTTGCAATAATAGAGTGAGCGTACAAATCCCTCTCCCTCTCCCTCGCCTCCCAATCCCATACAACATTGTATAGGTCAACCCTCTATTTTTGTTGCTCTCTCCACTGACGTCTCTACATGATTAGTGTATAAAATACATCAGCCTCATACATAAAACATAAAAAAAAATTACTAAATGAGAAATTTATTTATAAATATAGAAAAATAACTTTCTTCAAAAAATAAGTAAATTTCATCACCAGTGCACCCAAAAAACAGTCAAGCACCACCCGTGGTGCATATATTACTTGTGAGCACCGTCTACGGTGCGCACATGTAACATAACACACTGTATAAAAATAATAATATTATTTTATGTCGTGTGTTGTATAACCTTACCACACAGGTGCGTTGTATAAACTTATTGCACTGGTGCATTAAGGTTAACTGACGCACCCTTAAAATAAAAAACTTAAAATCCTAAAGCACCATAAAACCATTTTTTTTTAATTTGTTACTACAGTGTGTAGTCTTTCTCGACATGCATCACTGTGTTATAGGAAAGGTGATGCACTGCACCAATAATTTTTTAAAAATTGACAATTACGGTACTTTGGCATTTAGGCTCTATTTTTTTACGGGGGTGCATTGGGTAATTATTAACGCACCAGTGCATAATTTTATCAAGGAACCGCATAAAATAATATATCATATTATGCGGTGAGTCATTTAACATAACACCCCAATGCATTAATGTTATTTCGACGCGCTGTGAAAAATCAGTTATATTATTTTAGTCGGTGCATCGGTAAAATTATGCACTAGTGCGTTAAAGTTTACCCAACGCATCGGTGTGTTAGAGTTTAGAAACGCACCACCAAAAAAATTAGGCATGGTGTTTCAGATCACCTTGTAAATTTTCAGAGTGCACCGTCCATGATGCAAGATGAACAACTTGAATGCACCACGTAAAAAAGAAAAAAAAAGTGGAAATTTAACAGGATTTTGAATTTTAGTCTACTAAAAGTTTAAGTTATAAAGAAATCCATGCACTAAGCAATGGATGGAATGAAGGAAAGCAAGGGAAGCACCAATGGTAGGGCGCTTCAAAGAGGAAAACGTTGCACTGGTGCTTGAGAGATCTACAACACTAAAAAGGCTAAAAATGAATTTTAAAGAAGGTAAAAAAAAATTGTTTAACCATGTTACAGTGCAATCGATTATTAGACACATTGGTGCATTAGTATTTAAGTAGCACACCGGAATATATTTTTTTTTTAAATAACCCTACCATGGTGCATCATTTTTTAGAGTAACGATTCGCACTGGTGAGTCAGTATTTAAGTAGCGCACTGGTGCGTCAGTATTTAAGTAGCGCACCAAAGTATATATATTTTTTTAAATAACCCTAACACGGTGCACCATTTTTTAGAGCATTGGTTCATTCATGGTATAAAACACATCGGTGTGTTATGTATTTATAAAAGCACCGTAAAAAAGCATCCTCTAAAACCTTCTCCCACTCACCTTTGCTAGTGTCCTCCACTATAAATGGATTTTTGGGCTATTTTTATAGGGGCTTTTGCAAAAACCTCTAATAGAGGGTATTTTCCTTGTAGTGTTGGGTCGCCTACCTGGACAGATAATTGTAAGCAAACGAGCATCTATTGGAAATAGCCATGAGTTGAAAACTTTAATAGTAAACTAGAATGCAGGTCAAAACTAGAACTGTTAGTGAAAGCATGGTTGGCATTGCTCACTCGTCAACTGATGGGGATGCTAACTATTGAGGCATGGGGGATCCATCCGATGGAAATGAAGGTGGGAGTGTGTATAAATAGAGTGGGAGACGGCCAAAAAAATATGTAGAGAATGTGAAAATGGTTGGCGGATGATGAAGGTCGTAGAAGTAATACAAATCCATGGTTGATTCCCACAAGGTGGTAATTGATAACGGTTCTAATATGTTGTATTGGTGATGTGCCTTTTACAATGTGAAGTCATAACAGATTACATACTGGGGCCGCATGTGATATGGACGAATCAGTTTGCCTAAATTTTGATGTGGTGTAGCACCATATAGATAGTGCCATTCCTGCATTAGTACCATGTCAGAGAAAATACTTTGTAGGCAGGTAATAACTTCACCCGTGAATGGAAATCATGGAAATCTATAAACTTGTCAATCTATCTGGTCCACCTATGTGACCGGAACGTGTCATGTTCCGTTAAAAATTTTAATTATTTCGACTATCTACCTACCTATCTACTTTGTACCTTACCCTATGCATAAGTTGCTCTAACTTCTATCTAAATTAATGTTGTTAAGTAGCATGTGACCCTTGCAGGCCATTATACACCTTCAACTTTCTTCCATTGACAAGTCCCTTAAGTTTCTACCCCTTTAATGTAGCTAACTTGGTTGCACCAACCTCACTGATGTAGACTAGGTGAAAGGAGCCCAACCAGTGCATGTGTAACTTGTTGGGGTGTTTGAAAAAATTTCTATTGTATAACAACACCAGAGAACTCAGCTACAAAATTTTGTGACAAATATTACAATCATGCCATGCTTTATGTATCTTCTTCTTAGCCACTTAGTTGAATCCCTCTAAAATATGATCTTCATCTAATTCCATGAGTTCATCTATGAACTAATGAAGTTCTTGCTCATTTATAATCTGGGTGGCTATGGAAATGCATAGGTTGGGAACAATAAAATCCAGTGGTATGAAGACCTCATTTCTGTAGATCAACCAGAAGGGGGTACGCTTCATCAATCGTTTATAGATTGTTCTCTATTCCCATAATACTTTTGGAATATTTTGATCCCAGTCACCATGCTACACATTACAAACTTTAGTTAAGGCATGTTCTAAAATCTTATTGAAATATTCAATCGTACCATTAGCTTGTAGATGATTGGGGGTGCTCTTCTAGTGATGGATGAACTCCTGGGTGAGCTCCCAGATAGTCCCATTCATAAAGTGTGTTCCTTGATCTCTCATCAACACTTTCAAGCGCCCAAAACCGGTAATCACATTCTCAAAAATAAACCACAAAATTGTTTCTACAGTACAATCCTTGACAGGCGTTTCTTCATACCATCTGGTCAAATACTCTATGGTTGTGAGGATGTAGCGTGCACATGTTCATTATGCAGGGGGAATGATGGGTCCCATGAATTTTATGACCCACTTATCAAATGGATCCAATGATGTAATGGGAACCAATGGAAATTCATCTCTGTAGAAGGGTTTTCCAATGCGCTGACAGATGTCGCATCATTTACAATATTTCTTGGCATCCACAAATAGTGACAACCACCATAAACCTGTGCACAATACTTACATGTCATGGATTTACCGGCATTGTGACCCCCTGCAATTCCATCATGCACTTCATAAAAAATCAAGTCCCTTTAGTGCTCTAAGACACACCTACACAAAATACCATCAACCCCCAGCTTATATAATTGTCCAAAAATTAACTGATAGTCAACACTGTAGATCAATGATTGTCAGTGTTGCACATGTGTATACTTATCCAATGAATTTCTGGAGATGAAAAATTTAGTGATCTCTGATATTTGATTGGGAACAACCTCTACTCGAAAATGTTTCACATCAAGGAGATCATTGTCTAGGATCTTACCTGCTTCTCCAGACTCGATCCTCAATAAATGATCCAGTCCTACATTTCATTTTCCCAGTTTCACCACCAGTTCAAAATCAAATTTTTCGAAGCGAAACAACCAACGACATATTCTCCCCCAAAACACTGGCTTATTGACCAAGTATTTAAGAATTGAGTGGTCAGTAAATAATTTGAAGGGGGTGCCAAGAAAATAGTGGTGAAATTTCTGGCATACACCATAGCTATGCCCTCACGCTTAGTCATAGTATAATTATTCTTAGAATAAAAAATATTGTGAGTGGTAAAGTAATCCGAAAAGATCTTTTACACGACTATGGTTGAATTATCAAGCATGTGTTGATAAACCAATTAGGAAGCTTAAAGAAAGAGGAAGAAGATATAGAAGAAATGTGGCATCCATATAAACATGTACATAACTAAAATGAAGCATAAAACTACAACAAACCATAACACCAATGTGATAATGGAGTTCGACAATCTCGCCTACGTCTCCGGGCCTTTGTCTCAGTGGGTGAAGATTTTGTTTTTTCTATTCGAAGCTCAATAAGTACATCACAACAGTGCCAAAAGATTACAAAATTGATCTAGTCTTGTTCTACCAGATCTCAAGAACCCAACAGAAGAAACGACACTCAATCGGATGACCGGAGCTCCTAGAAATGGCTTACAAAGTTGCGCTCCTCAACAGTTTCCTTGCATAAAAATGGCTTTGGCTTGGAAAATATTCAGTATAAACCTGCTCTGAATCTCCTCCCATGGCCTCAGGAAGGCCTGGTTTATATAGATCTGAAGTCGGTAACCATCTCCCAACTTCCCCCGAAGATATCACCTCAAAAAGGCACTAATATACCGCAAAAAGGGCTAAACATCTTCAAAAATGCTTATAAAATCATTAAAAAAACTTTTCATAAAGGTAAAAACCCACTGTATGAATAATATTGGCACAGCCCCCTGGAGATCTCACCCCTGGTCATATTAGGTGTCTGCATGTGGCCATGCACCCATGCGCCAACCCCCTAGCCCTTAATTCCCAGCCACATTGAAAGCCATGTGGCCATATCCTAACCGTGCCCCAAGCATAAAGATCCACACTCCATTGATTAGTTGTAGCCCCCGACGGTTTAGCCCCTGGTCGGCGAGCTAGCCCAACTGACCAGGTTAAACCCCTTATCCATTGCGCTAACATAACTGAATAACACTCGGGTCATGTGGAGTCGAGCTGGAACCATGGATGCGCCATGTGTTAAAACTTGTGGGTCGAGGTTATACGTGGTGGTCTGGTGGTAAACAAAGCTGCGGGCTGGGGATTTTCCCCAACCCTTTTCGCCTCCATCCAAAAATTTGGTCTAATTCAAATAAAATTTATGTCGATTGGTTTAATAAGTACCATTGTAGATAGGTTGGTACCTGGCCTACCCAAAATAATTCCTCCATACAGGAGGTCACGAGGTTAAAACCTATAGAGTTCACCAAATGTTTGTAATGAAACCATGAACCAATACTTGGGTGCCATGTGTCAGCCCACGTCTGGGCCACGTGGCACCACCCCATCTATCAACTCCAATGCCACATGTCAAGTGTCGAATGGTCCATCTGTTAGCGTCATACCCTGCCACTTGTCTACCCTGTCAATGTTCGTACCCTGCCACATGTCACTGTATAGACGTGCCACATCAGTTGTACGGGCGTGCCACATCAGTTGTACGGGCGTGCCACGTATCACCCTTTTAGTGGTGACACATGTCACTTCCTTTTTGTTCCAAATGTACCTGCCACATCAACATCTATATGCCCAGTCACCCTGCCATGTGTCAGTCCATATGCCCAGTCACTGTATGGTTAATTACCACATGTCACCTCTAGACTACCAAATGTGCCTGCCACGTCATATGTACGCCCGTATGGCCTGTACAGTCAACTTGCCACATGGGACTATATGGACTATACAGTCAACATTTTTTTTGCATGTTTGGAAAAATGAAAATATCACCATAACTTGAGCATACGACGTCTCTTTAAGCCCGTTCAGGTTGTGTTGGGTTCTTCTCGACGAGGTTTACCCACACATCATTTTTTAAGCCATTATGATAACATTGGGTTTTAGGCCTTTCTGAGCCCCATCAAGCTCCTGGATTCGATTCTAGATCACACCTCTCCACTAAAGGACCTTTTGGTCCCTAAAAGGTTATTGACCAGTCATTAAGATCGAGATAGGACACCTGACTTGATCCCTATCTCTGAACTCTGTCCTATGCACCTGTCTCATCAAGATCAACTGTAACACAATCATGACAACTGACAGCATATTGTTATCCATTTGAACCCAGTCACATCTTACTGAAGCTACTATCATCCATTTAGACAACATTACTAATGATAGCATCAAAAACATGACTGCAAATGAGCTAATATACTTGTAATATTTGCATGACATGAGCTTATCTTGAAGCAAACTGCGATTCATTTTCCATTCTACAATCATCTCTTTTTCTTTCTTAAGATCGATTACTTCATTTGAAACAATTATAGGTTTGTTGCTTGCTTGAGCTGCATTCTTTAATTGTTCCATAGTTTGAATATTTTTATTTTCCTTTACATGATGAGCATGAACCACATAATCTTGACCTTATTTGGTTAATTGATATTGATTATTTTTCTTGTAGAAGATTTCTTTACGATCATATAAGTATGGACTACCTAAGACCATTCCACATTCACTTAGTGGCACTACATCACATGTTACCCCGTCCACATACTTAGATGAAATAGCAAATTTTAATGTGCACTTCTTGGTTATGTGCATTTGATGATTGTTTCTTATCCATTTAAGTGTGTAGGTCTTATGATGCATATGTGTTTTTAACCCCAATTTCTTAACCAATTCCTCTAAAATTAAATTAGATTGAGATCCACTGTCGATTAATGTGTCTATCTTAGTGTGCCTCATGATGACCCTGATGTGAAATAAATTACTTCTATAATCAATTCCTTCACCAATTTTACCTATCATACCAACCAATGAGACCTTAGATTCATGACCTGGATCTAACCCCAAGTCTATGGGTCATGTTGTCGTTGCAACTGTTTGCCTCCCTTTTTTTTCCTTGAACCACTTTGGCCTCTTCTCTAGATGAAATTGCCAACAACGGTCCTCATCATGCCCCTCTTTCTTGCAATGCTTGCAAGAGAGCCTCTCTTCCTTTCTCGTCACTGCATTTGACTTCTTTCCATGCCACTTCCCTTTGTCCTCTTTCCTTGAAGACGATTCCCCTGATACACCAACACCTATTTTTCCTGCTTCAATGTATGTCACTTGAACATAAACCTCATCAAGATTAGTTGGTCTAAACATGAATACAGTGTTTTGAATATGTGTCGGTAAACCTCCTATTTACTTCATAAGAGTTTCTTGGGTATGTAAAGGAATATCTAACATCAATGCCATTTTACGAAATCCATCCGTGTATTCTTGCATTGTTTGTCCTTTTCTTAGTTTTAAAGCTTACTATTCATTTAATGCTTTCTCTTTATAACCCAAAGGACAAAAATATTTTCTAAGTGCAGAAATGAAACTTTTCCATGATGGAAATACATTACCCACTTGTTTCATTCCATTTTGCAACTTGATTTGCCACTAGATGAGTGTTGTTCCTGCAAGTCTCAATGATGCCAACTTGATTTGTGTGGCCTCATCCTTGATCTGTTGCACACTGCAATAGACCTCCATCTATCTGATCCAATTTTCAAGTCTCTTTGCAGTAACTTCACCATCATACATGGGTAATTTGAATTTAACATCAAGTTTTAATAAAGGAATTCCATTCTTATGTTTATGGATATGTTACTTTGCATTAGATTTAGAACTTGAACTTGAAGAAGAAGGAGAAGAAGGAGGTGATGATGGAGGTGAAGGAGGAATCTGAGGAGGATCCTCTCCTTATTCAATTTTTCCCTTTGAAGATTCACCCATATTTGGTCTTTTCTGTTCCAAGTAATCCTTGTAAAAAACTTTCATCATCTCCGACATAGCAAAGAAAGTTTTTCGAAACTCTTTCTCATCTTGAGAAAGTCCCTCTTCTGATGCCATCCTCTCGCTTTGATAAGTTCTCTTTCTCAATCCAATCAATGGATACTCTTCAATGAGATTTCCTTCACCACGATTTATATTTTCCCTGGTTAACATGCAAAACTCAAATCCAAATGTCAACTAGATCTAATACCACTTGATCCGAAAAGATCTTTTACACGACTATGGTTGATTTATTAAGCATGTGTTGATTAACCAATTAGGAAGCTTAAATAAAGAGGAAGAAGTTATTGAAGAAATGTGAAATCCATATAAACATGTATAGAATGAAATGAAGCATAAAACAACAACAAACCATAACACCAATGTGATAACAGAGTTTGGCAATCTCGCCTACGTCTATGGGCCTTTATCTTAGTGGGTTAGGCTTTTCTTATTTTTGTTCAAAGCTTAATAAGTACATAAAAGTAGTGCCAAAAGGTTACAAAAATGATTTGGTCTTGTTCTACCAGATCTCAAGAACCAAACAGAAGAAATGACACTCAAATCGGATGACCGGAGCTCCCAGAAATGGCCCATAAAGGTGCACTCCTCTACAGCTTCCCTGCATAAAAATGGATTTGGCTTGGAAAATATCCAGCATAAACCTTATCTGAATCTCCTCCCATGACCTCAAGAAGGCATGGTTTTTATAGATCTAAAGTTGGTAACCATATCCTAGCTTCCCCCCAAGATCTGGCCTCAAAAAGGGCCCAATATCCCCCAAAAAGGGCTAAAAATCTCCAAACATTGCTTATAAAATCATAAAAAAATATTTTAATAAAGTTTAAAAGCCACTGTATGAATAATATTGGGCACATCCGCCTGGATATCTGACCCCTGGTCATATTAGGTGTCTACATGTGGCCACACGCCCATGTGCTATCCCCCTAACCCTTAACTCTTGGTCGCATTGAAAGCCATGTGGCCATATCCTAGCCGTGCCCCAAGAATAAATCTCCACACTCCATTGATTAGTTGTAGCCCCCGACGGTTTATCCCCTAGCCAGCAGGCTAGCCCGACCAACCGAGCTAAACCCCTTATCCATTGCGCTAACATAATGGAATAGCACCCGGGTCATGTGGAGTCAAGCTGGAACCGTGGGCTAGATGTGCCATGTGTTAAAACTTGTGGCCCGAGGTTATACGTGGTGGTTTGGTGGTAAACAAAGTCGCGGGCTAGGGATTTTCCCCAGCCCTTTCCACCTCCATCCAAAACTTTGGTCTAATTCAAATAAAATTTATGTTGATTGGTTTAATAAGTACCATTGTAGGTGGGTTGATACCCCACCTACCCCAAAGAATTCCTTCGTACAGGAGGTCACGAGGTCAAAACCAGTGGAGTTCACCAAATTTTTGCAATGAAACCATGAACCAATACCTGGGTGCCATGTGGCACCACCCCATTTGTCAACTCTGATGCCACATGTAAAGTGTCAAATGGTCCATCTGTCAGCGTCCTACCCTACCACCTGTCTTCTCTGTCAAAATCTGTACCCTGGCACATGTCACCGTATGGATGTGCCACATTGTATGTATGGACATGCCACGTGTCACCCTTTCAGTGGTGACATGTGTCACTTCCTAGTTGGTCCAACTATACCTACCACATCAGCGTCGATACGCCTAGCCACCCTGTCATGTGTTAGTCAGTACGCCTAGTCACTATACGGTCAGCTGCCATGTGTCACCTTCAGACTACTAATTGTGCATGCCGCGTCATTTGTATGCCTGTATGGCCTGTACAATTAGCCTACCATGTGGCACTGTACGAACTGTATAGTCAGCGTCTTTTTTGTCTGTTTGGAAAAACGAACAGATTTCCATAAATTAATCATATAATGTTTGTTTGAGCCCGTTCAAGTTGCGTTGGGTTCATCTCGACGATCCCTATGCACACGTTTGTTTTGAAGCCATTTTGAGAACATTGATTTTTAGGCCTTTCTAAGCCCCATCAAGCTCCTGGATCTGATTCTGGATCATAAAGTAAACATGATGATCAATATTCCCCTCGCCCAGTTGTGGAAGGAATTTTCCTAGTGCAATGGAGGAGGCATCCACATCAACATGAAAAATATTGGACCAATCAGGAAAGACTAGAATCAGTGCAGTAACTAACTTCTCCTTCAGGATATCCAATGCTTCCTAGAATTCTTGTGTCCAGAGGTACTTTGTGTCTTTGCGCAATAGGTTTTCCATTGGTGTTGTAATATTCAAATAGCATTGAATGAATCTTCGAAAATATCTTGCATGACCCAATGTGGCATGCAACTCCATAACAAAAGTGGGAGCCACCATATCCAGTATGGAAACAATTTTTTCTTTGTCCACCAATAGTCCATCCTTGCATATAAAATTCCTTAATAGTGTTCCAAACAATGTATAAAATATGCATTTTTTCAAATTTGGGGAAATATAGAGCAGGAGAAATTTTTATAGCATCAATCAAAGGGCTTGCATGTGATCTTTTAACAAGTTGAATACCATCCAATCATCTAGGTAGACCTCCAAGAATGCGCGAACAAAGTCTTTGAACGGTGTGACAACGATCTTGGAAAATATGACAAGTTCATTATTCATCACAAAGGGCATCACTATACAAGAAAAGGAGACCCATTCTGCCAGAAACATGGTATTGAATTGGTCTTCCTCAGGGATCCCAACTTGATGATATCCTGAAAATCCATTTGTGAAGGAATAGGCCTTTCGTCCACCTACGTTTTCCAAAACTTCATCGGTAAAAGGAGTAGGGAATAGATCATGTATGTAGGTGGTATTAAGACTGCACAAGTCAACACAAATTCAAATGTCCCTCGTTTTCTTTGGTTGCACCACAATTGGACCTTTGATTGCACCACAATGCAATCCAACTCCTTGTGAACCTTTTCCTTATACTTTGGGTTTAAGCAGTAGAGCCTTATTTTCACTGGTTTAGCATATGAATTTAGTTTCATTTTCATGTCGCCAAGGGATCTAGTGATTCCCTTCATTTCAGAGAAGCTCCAGGGAAACAAATCCTCATATTCCTTTAGTAGATCTACCACCTAAGTTATAGTTTCCTTATCCAAATAATCTATGATGATGGACATATTCAATGCTTCCTTCATGCCAATATTGTATTTCTTTGTCTTAATCAGCCAGCCATGGTCTAGCGCAACCATCTCTACAACCTTCCCTGCTACCATATGATTTCCCTTAATATCTTTAATTTGTATGCCTCTTGGTTCATCTTCATCAATATCGTCACTTTCAATCTTCCAGCAGTGTACTTCTTGTTTTATTTTTTTCACCGATTAGGGATACATGTAGACAACCTTGGGTGTGGCATCCTTCAGTTGACAATAGAAGATGAAGTCCTTGATTTACACGAGAGCCTCTTTGTATGTGAGATATTCAGTCGTAAAGATTAATTTCATACATAATCGTTCACTTACACTACTCTAATCCATTGCCTTCCTCCTGAGTTCTTCCTGAATGTACCAACTCTTAGTAAGCATATCCTTTATGTTTAAAAACTGATGGACCCATTGTGTGGGAGGGATATTCTTGTTTGTCCACTGCCATTCACAGTAGCATATATTCTCCTAGGGATCTTTAGTACCCTTATATATATATTCCAATTCAAATTCAAATATGGGCTAGAATATGACCTTTCTAAACTCAACCACCTATACTCAGTCCTATATGTTCACGTGGTATATCACCCACCAGCATGCAAGTGTCCCTCTTACTACTATGTCCATGGATTATACTCTCCAATCCTTTGGGACTACTTTCTCCATTTGGGATAAAAAGGTATCCACCAGGCCTATGTCATCAAACCTTGGTGCATCACATAATTTGGAACAAATACAATGCACTATTTTCATTATCCATGCACATCTCCTAGTGGAGACTTCATGCAACTTATTATTCCACCTCTCCATGGCATCCTACAAATCAATATCATATGACTTCACACTACAACTCAGCTCCCCATCCACCGTAGGATTGATGTAATCCTCTCTGCACCTTGTGATTTGATAGATATTTTCAATGACAGATCTCTGAGCATTCTTATTCATAGGATCATTGTATCTATCACCTCCATATGGGTCTAATGGCATGATCACACACAAGGTGTCTTTCTCAAAAGACATCTTTCTTTTCTTGAAATTCAACATGGAATTATTGTTGAATTCCCAATCAATACCAAGTAGTGCAAGGTAGGGATCGAAGTCATCCATGATCTCAATCACCTCAAAATATGCCTTAGTCTTCACCCCTTCGATGTTCACTTCGACCTGTTCTAGACAACCTATAGGATAAATTCTATACCAGTTCATCAACCTAAGATGAATGGGGTACCATACCAATTTTGGTCGATCAAACAACTCCCAATATGTCTTCAGCAAGATGTTCACATCAAATCCCAGATCCAACATGACTCAATTCATCTCATATATTTTGAGTTCATTTGTCATATTGAACTCTTGTACTTTTTTATTCTACTTACTGACCTAGAACACATCCCTTTCTAGTAGAGGGGTAGATATAGCTACAGTTTTTCCTTATTCCCTCATACAATTCATCAACATGTGCATCAACTTTCTCGCAGCATCATGATCACTTAAAAACTTCAAACAATAGTGCAATAAGTTACTTACTTGATCTTTGGCTTGTTCTTCATGAACGATTTCATGCAATGCTTCTTCTCATGTCATGCACTTTATCTCCTCACACGTGTTCTCCTCTATTGCCTTATGTTCATCCCATCGTACTTCTTCCTCTCTGTGGGATTCTTTCAACAACCTCTACATCGCACATTGTTTCTTCTCACACACACGAGTTTCCTCTAAATAATTGTGTGTGGTGCACTGCGATTCTTCACAAGCTTGGGCCTCTTCTAGCAATCTGTGTGTGGCACGTTGGACTTCCTCGCATACTCGGGATTCTTCTAGTGACCTTTGCGTCATACGCTGCAACTCTTCCCATGCTCTCTCTTCTTCTAAATCCCTCTACATATCGTGCAAAACTGCTTATGTTGTACAACATCAAATTTAAGAGGATCTTGTGCCACCTTTCTAATATTCCCTCTATTCTCTTACTCAATATTTCTCCACACTCTAATTCCATTCATGTCTTGGATATGCCTCAAGTTATCACCCACACGTCAACTTTCTCATCCTTATTTTGGTTCTCATGCATCTCTGCAGTAACCATGTTTCAGTGGGCCTTCTTCTCTTCCCACTTTTTCAACAAGTCGGGAAAATCCTCTATGACATGCTCGGTACTATAGAGGTACCCTCAAAGAGTTTGTCCTTTAGTAAAAAATATCGATATGTGGCCTATCCCACTACAATTCAAACAAGTGGGTTGTATTATCCCACCTCTTATATATCCTCATCCTCGGATGCATCCATATCCACCTCTAGGACCTCCCTTGTATCCACCTCTTTCTGTGGCCTCATGGTCACCACCGTTTTGTTCTTCATAAACTAGAAAAGCATCACGGGTCTAGTCCTGCATCAACTAAAGTGACCGACAATTGTGCACATCGTGCCCCATGGGTTTTCATAACTCACACAATGGAGAATGATGAGTTTTTTTGTATTTCTCCAGTGTTGGGAGGTAGGGTAGAATATGTCCCCACTGCCTGCAAATCATATACCATTCAATCTGAGGCCCAGCCAGAAATGTATTTGGCACACCCATCGCCATATAATTTCCCATTGTAGGAAATGTGTTCCTATAGTAACCTTACGACTAGAACATGGTAAATCACACGTGCTCACAGAACACCTTTTCCTTTTCCACATCTTGCAACTTCATCATCAGATTGGAAAGTTGGGACTACACTTGCACCAATCCTATTGACGTCTCTGCACCTCCTGGCGTAGCTTCCAGGTGTATTGCAATCTCCACCACCTCTACTTGATTAGTCACCTTATGTTAGGTGAGTGGAACTCAAATATGGGGAAGAAATCCTACGATGAACCACTCCCTATGATGAAGGTCTTGGATCTGGAATGTCAATTTGTCTAACAATATATTGAACCATTGTTCATAGTCCCACACAGTCTCTCCCAATTGTTGCTTGATCTCCTTAATCTTTGTAATTCATTAAGATTCTGAATTAGGATTCTATAAATCCTTAAGTATATCTCTCTCAATATTTTTCAAGGACCTCATTTGTCATGTTGGTGCAGTTTCCTTGTACTTGATGTACCACATCAAGGCTCTATCCCTGAAAGTGGTCTCTAACTATGTAATATTTTATTATTCATCCATGATCCTCTTCACAGACCATATAGATTCACATGTAAACCAATGTTTCTATGAATCATACTTACTCATTCCATGAAACATATGTAGCCTCGGTGTGGTATCTTAATTCTCCTTTCTCAATCTAGGACTGTGTCCTTTTGACTAATTTTTCACTATTGGGGATCTAGGTACTGATAATCTCCCTTGCAAAGTATTGTTGACATCATCCTCTTCTTCACTTGTATCCTCTCTTCTTTATTCTTGTAATCCTTCTTCTACTCTTTTCTCTTCATTGTCTATTGTTATTTCTTATTGATTACAAATGTGCAAGGGGGGTGGTTCAAAGAGGGGGTACCTCTATCTTCTCCCATCATTTCTCGTGAAGGAACCTAGATATTTTCCTACTTGCATCCACATAAGACCATCTACTATTTATAACTCCCCTTCCCCTCCTCTTGGGGGGACATCATCATCCTCTCCTTCTTTTGTGCCTCTATTATGCACCTTGTCTTCCTCTGAGGTTGCAACATCTCTCAACAATCAAGGGGGTTGGAATTTTTCTTCTCTGGCACTACTACCACTACTTTTGGTATCTTCACTAGATACCCTACTTCTAACATTGCTCCTCTTCTCTAACCTATATTTTTATGTTCTCCTCTCTGCATAACACTCACTCTCACACTTCCTCTTGGTTCATTATCATTCCTCTTCATTCTAGTTATGACCCCTCATCTCACACCCCTTGCTACCTTCTTTTTT
>ML830887.1:0-40795 GCA_009831015.1 Picea engelmannii | reverse complement strand
CATCATGATGCAAGCATGAATATTTGCATCCAATTTCTTTCTGCAATCATTGGAAATGTGAGTCTAGGAAACACATCCAAACACATGGAGGTGGATAAATAAAGGATTCTTTCCACACCATCGTTTGACTAGAGTCATGGAAGAAAAAAATCTAGTTGAGATGTTATTGAGCATATAATTTTCACAATACACCACTTCATCCCAGAAGTGAGGAGGAATATATTTAGCCTACAAAATACATCTAACCATTTCAACTAACATCCAAGTTTTTCATTCTTCTATGCCATTTTTCTAAAGTGTGTGTGGAGCCGACCAATTCCAGTCAATACCATATCCAAGCAGGTATTCTTCAAATGGTATATTTATATACTCACCACCATTTTTTGATCTCAAACACTTGATGGATCAGCCACATTTATTTTCAGCAAAGGATTTAGACTCCTTAAATTTTTCAAAGACAAGGTTCTTAGTCTTCAGAAAGTAAAGCCATGTTAATCAAGAGAAATCATCATTAAAAGTCAAAATATACCTTGCACCTTCTAGTCAAGGTAGATTGATGTAGTTGAAATCATTGTGAACCAGCTCCAGTAGGTTTTGTGTTGGTGTAATATACCAGATATAAAATGTATGCAAAACAGAAATAAAATGCTAGTAATGGTAGAATAACAACAATATAACCAGAACATTCACCACAATAACACTTAAATGATATAAGAATAACAACATAACTAACACTTTGAATCTGAAAGCAATGTTCATGGGCCTCTTTGAGGGGGAAACCTCCAGTTGAGCAGAGCTCTATTACAATAATATCCAAGCTAGGGTTCTCATACCCTCGACTCCTATTTATACTAAAAAGAAGCATCTAGAGGAAGATCCTTCTAGAAGCAGAAGCTTCTATTAGGTCTTCTTACATCCACCTTATTCTATTTTATTGAAAGGCCTTATTAATATTGACCTTTATTACATCCTAATATATTTTTCTACCTATGTGCGGGTTAGGACCCTAACATGTCCACCCCCTTAAAAACAACCTTGTCCTCAAGGCTTGAGATGAGGAAATTGCTGCAGAATGGTAGCTGGTTCCCAAGTGGCATCTGCTATAGTTGTATCTTTCCACTGGACTAGCACTTCCTTGATGGTTCTCTGATGTAGGTGATGCTCACGCTAGTCCAAAACTACTTCTGGATGTAGCCAAATGGATCCTTCTTCAGCTAACTCTGGAAGGTTGGTTTGAATTTGGAACTTAGCTCCAATCACCTTCTTTAAGCATGAAACATGAAAAATGGGATGTAGCTTCGAATGGCTGGGCAAAGCTAACTAATAGGTGACTTGTCCCACATGCTTGAGCATGGTATAAGGACCATAAAATTTGGGTGCTAGCTTTTGAAAATGATTGGACTTGAGGGAAGTTTGCTTGTCAGGTTTCAGTCGAAGAAACACCTGATCCCCTTCTGCAAATTGACATTCAGAGCGACCTTGATCTAATTGTTGCTTCATGTGATTCTGTGCCATGACCAAATTATCTTTGAGGGTATGGAGAATAGTCTCTCGAGCTATAAGTGTTAGGTAAACTGCCTAGGACCTTCGAGGCACTCGGTAAGTATGAGAGAACTGAAGGTGGCTTCTGTCCATATACTGCTTCAAAAGGAGTCATGCGTGTAGCTGTACGGTATGAAGTGTTGTACCACCATTCAGATAAGGGTAACCATTGAGCCCACTGATTTTTATTTTCCAAGGCAAAACACCTAAAATATGTTTCCAAACACTTGTTGACAACTTCCGTTTGGCCATCAGTCTGGGGATGATAAGCTGTGCTGAGATGCAATTCTGTGCCTTGTATCTTGAACAGTTCTTGCCAAAAATTTCTTGTGAAAGTTGGGTGGCGATAGGAAACAATAGAGTGTGGCATGCCATGAAGATTGAAGACCTAATCCATGAAGATTTGAGCCACCGTGGATGTTGTAAACGGGTGTTGAAGTGCTAAAAAATGAGCATACTTGGAAAGGCGATCAACAACCACCATGATGACGAATTTATTTCTCGATTTAGGTAAGTCGGTAATAAAATCCATAGAGATATCCTTCCAAATAGCAGGTGGAATCGGGAGCGGTTGTAGTGTGCCCAACGATTTGACTCTTTCTCCCTTGTTGCATTGACCCATGTCACATTCAGCTACAAAATTACAAATTTCTTGTTTCATACCATCCCAGAAAAAGGAACGTTTGACCCTATCATAGGTTTTGGTGAACCTAGAGTGCCCTGCTGTGGGTGTAGCATGAAGCTCAGAAAGTACCATGGATTTAAGATTTGATTGTTTACTTAAATACAAATGACCTTTGTATCAAAGTTCCTCATGGAGCCAATCTGGTACAATGAATGAAAGAGAAAAAAGGGATCCTTCATCTTCATATTTTCAGGAAAGTGCATCCGCAACCACATTGTCTTTGTGTTTCTTATAAATGATCTCATAATCATATCCAAAGAGTTTAGTCACCCATTTTTGTTGTTCTGAGGAGGAAATGCATTGTTCCAGAAAATACTTGAGGCTTTGATGGTCTGTCTTAATTTGGAACCATTTCCCCAATAGATAAGGATGCCACAGATCCATGGCATGCAGAATAACCAACATTTCCTTTTCATAGATGGATTTTCCCAGATTTATTTCAGATAGTTGCTTGCTGGTAAAGACCAAAAGTCGACCCTCTTGCATAAGGACAACACCAACTCCTTTCCCTGAGGCATCACATTCCAACACAAAGGTCTTTGTGAAATCAGGAAGGGCGAGGACTAGAGTGGTGCACATGGCCATCTTCAAGGTTTGAAAAGCTTGAGCAACGACTGGTGTCCAAGTGAAAGAGTTCTTTTTGAGGAGAGCAGTGAGAGTTGCTACAATATTCCCATAATTATCAACAAACTTGCAATAATACCATGTTAAGCCTAGAAATCCACGCAAGCTCTTAAGAGTCTTTGGGTGAGTCCAGTCTTGCATAGCTTCAATCTTTTTAGGATCCACCATGACGCCACATTTGCCAACCAGATGACCCAAGTATTCTACTTCTAAGGTGCCAAAAGCACATTTAGATTGTTTCAAGAAAAGTTGGTGCTGAGACAGTATATGGAGAACTCAATCTACATGAGAAAGATGGTCTGTCCAGGTTTTGCTATAGATGAGGATATCATAAAAGAAAACTAAGAGAAAATGGCGGAGAAAAGGACAGAAGACATGATTCATGAGGCTATGGAAGGTGGAGGGGGCATTACACAAGCCAAAGGGCATGACCAAAAACTCATAGTGGCCCTCATGCGTTCTAAAGGAAATCTTGGGAATATATGCCTCTTTCATACGTATTTGGTGGTAGCCCAAACGAATATCCAGTTTAGTGAAGAATTGGGCACCACTCAATTCATCCAGGAGGTCATCAATGACAGGAATGGGGAATTTGTCTTTGATGGTAAGTTTGTTGAGGGCACGGAAGTCAGGACACATTCTCCAAGAACCTTATTTCTTAAGGACCATGACCACAGGAGAGGACTAGGGGCTCGTACTAGGGTGGATAACGCTTACATTAAGGAGTTCCTGGACCATTTTCCGAATTTCATTTTTTTGGGAAAAGGGGTGATGATACAGACGGATATTGGGAGGAAGGCTTCCTAGTACAAGGGGAATGGAATGATCATGAACACCACGGGAAGGAGGGAGGCCTTGGGGAGTGGAAAATACCAATTGATGTTTAGAAAGGATGGCTTGGAGGTCTTGCGGTACTGAGGGTGTCTCTGTTGCTTGTATGGTATGGAGTTGGGCGATAACACCAGAATGACCCTTTTTGAGCAGCTTTTCCATGCGATGGGAACTAATGATCTTAGGTGAACCGACGGTGATGCCTTGTAACTTATATTGGTGGCCCTCTTGGTCGAATTGCATGGTTAAGTCTTTAAAATCCATGAGAATGGGACCCAAAGTCCTTAGCCAGTCTACACCCAACACAATGTCACAACCTCCCATGTCGATAGAAAACATATGGGATTTCAGGTGGTAGTCACCAATTTGGAGATGCACATTTTCACAACGCCCTCCACATTTCATGGAACTACCATTGACAATCATGATTTGGAAATTACTGATGGCATGGATGTAGCAATGAGTTTCTTGGGAAATGAAACAATAAATAAAATTATGGGTGCTTCCACTATCAACCAGAATGATGACCTTCCGATGCTTGATGTAACTGATTATCTTGAGGGTTTGGGGAGTGGAGAAGCCAGTGAGAGCATTGAGGGAAATGACTAGTTCTACTTCAGGAGGGTATGAGGGAGGGGTTATGTCATTGGATTCAAGTGATTCAGACATAGAGAGAGTTTCTTCATCTTCTTCCGAAATCTCCTCGGAGATGGCCATAAAAATCTTTTTTTCTTTACACTTGTGGCCCCGGGAAATATTTTTCATCATAGTTATAACAAAGGCCTTTGAGTTGGCGTTCAACCATTTCATCCTGGGCCAATTTTTGGATCTTTAGTGGAGCAGAGGGAGTAGTGGGATTTACTGGTTTAGGGCGAGGGATGAAGGAGAATTTGTTGTTTTGAGAAGATACCACATGTTGTGCTTCTTTATCTCTTTTGGTAGCCTCCACCCAACTTTCAAGCTGAGCCATGAGTACATGGGCCCGAATTTCATCCTTGAGGCCACTGATAAAACACTCTCGGAAAAAGGCATCATACATGCCCTCTGTTCTAAAATCTAGGTGCTCAAAGGAAGCTATAAAGTCTTCCACTGTTCCTAATTGTTTTAGCTTTGTCAAACGACCCAAATGGTTGGTGCCAGTGTCAAAGAATTCATAAAGCTCTGCCACAAATTGTGTGCAAGCAATATACCCTTGACGAATTTTTTTTCTCCATTGCCAACGTTCTTTATCTAAATGGAGAACACCATACTGGAGTTTGGCCAAGTCATCTATAATGCTATATAAAGAGAAGTAATGTTCCATTTGGGTTACCCAACCAGTGGGGTCTGAGCCATCAAATTTGGTCACATCCACCCATGGAAGGTGTAGGTCACATTAAAAGTGATGGTTGTGTAAGGTATGGGAATGAGAGGAATGGTCACCTTCAATATGTGGGGGTGAGGAAGAGGAAGGGTTATCTGTAGGGATATGCAGTTTGGTGCAAAGTGCCAAAAAGACTGATTCAAGCTGGGTGGTGAGGTGTTGTTTGATTTCGCCCATTGAGGACTGCATGGTTGTATTGATGGCGGAAACATTGGCACTGAGTTGTTTCAATTCTTGTTGGGTCTCAATGAGACTAGATTGTAAGGTGTTGAAGCGAGCTTCCAAGTCTTGGCTATGAGTATGGGCCATGAGGATAGGGGAACTGAAAAGGGGTGGGCGGGGTAAAACAATTTTGCCAAAAAAATGATATGGATGAATGTGATAAGGGCGAAGAGATGAATCCAATGGAATAGGCTTGAAATAATGGTGAAAAAAATTCCAGACTCATTTTTTTTTTTACGGAGTTATACTCCGGTCTGAAGAATACTGCAAAGAGGAAATGCCCAAATGCTTAACTAGAAAGAAATGTGTATTTACTTGGCAACCCAAACACAGTTGAGTGGCAATAGATCTTGTCTGCTTTAATTTGTTTATGTTTCTATCCACAAGGTTTAGGTATTCAAGGGTTCTACAGACAAGGATTTTCCCTGTTCTATAGCTCTCTGATATACATGCGGGGTCCAATAGTAGTACTCAACCCAATATCTCAGGGCACTAACTAAGGAGGATAGACCATACCCTTATCCGTACTACTTGACTACCCAGGTACTAGAGAGTATCTTCCCGAGTGTTGTTCTCGGTGACACTATAGCAGTCAGGTGACCGATCATCTTATCTAAAGAGGGCTTCCGGTAATCTAGGCCGATCTATACACAGGTGTTGTCTGATGCGCTACCACTCGAAGGGGTACCAACAGGGGTTACAAGGGTGGCCAACAGATGTGCGCTTAAGTACCACTTGTATTTCCTGCATGTATGAATCCCTCAACCACGGGTTTATGTGCGTAATGACAGATCTCTGTGGCTTAAAGACGCCAGAATACGTCTCTACCCCGAAAAAAATTTAACCCACACTTTCTACCAAGGAAAGTGCTCTGATACCACTTGTAATATACCAGATATAAAATGTATGCATAACAGAAATAAAATGCTAGTAATGGCAGAATAACAACAATATAACCAGAACATTCAGCACAATAACACTGAAATGATATAAGAATAACAACATAAATAGAACTTTGAATCTGAAATCAATGTTCACGGGCCTCTTCGAGGGGGAAACCTCCAGTTGAGAAGATATCTATTACAATAATATCCAATCTAGGGTTCTCATACCCTCGACTCCTATTTATACTAAAAAGAAGCATCTAGAGGAACATCCTTCTAGAAGCGGAATCTTCTATTAGGTATTCTTACATCCGCCTTATTCTATTTTATTAAAAGGCCTTATTAATATTGACCTTTATTACATCCTAATATATTGTTCTACCTATGTGTGGGTTAGGACCCTAACAGTTGACCACACGTTTCCAGAGTCGAATGGTGTTCGATGATGCTTCCCAAGTACACAATCCTTATAGAATCCTTCAGGGGGAAACACCCTCAATAAAAAAACAACCATATTTTGAGTTTCTAGTGCCTATAGACTTCAAAAATTTAGGTTTCTAAATTTCTCATGCCAAATTCGAGTTCTCTCATCAGTGTGAGAAACAAGTGCAGTCGGTTTGGTGTCAAGTCGAATTGTGTCACAAAATTTATACAAATTGTTTGTTGGGTCGAGAAGCCTATCGGTGAAAATCAACTTTCCTTTATTCAAATGACTAACATAGAACTAATCTGGACATAACTCCACAATATTACCTATTTATGTTAGTTTAGAAACATACAATAGATTGGAATTGAGATTTGGCACATGATAGACATCGACAATCTTCCTGTGTCGACTTGTAACATCACCCTGACCAACAAAATCTAGAGAAAAAGAATCAAAACATATATTTTCCTCTCCTTAGATTCACCCAACCACATGAAAAAGGAGGCATCCTTATCCATGTGATGAGTGCACCTAGAGTCAACTACTCATTCGTTCTGTGCTGAATGAGATAGTAAGGCTTGAGAAGTTCCAACTTGGAAGGTAAAATTATCAGTGAGTTGGTGTACAATGGACATGTATTCTTTAAGGCCTTTAACCTTCTCCTCTAAATCATCTTGCTTCTTATAGAATACTTTCTCCATGTTTCCATTCTTTCCACAATACTGGATGTCTTCCTCTTTCAACTTTGTTGGGGTGCATCGGTCTATCTCTATGGTTTTTGTTCGTGGTATGCAGGTTTCTGTGTAGAGTTATCAAATCTTACTCTATACCTAAGATCCATCTTAATCTTCCCTTGAGAAAGTGGTACTGGTGTTTACCACCAACATTTCCTTATTTAAGCAGTCTGTGTTGATCAGTAATCAAAAGACCACAAAAATACTCAAAGGTGTAATCCTTACCATCTTCCTTGTGTGATTTGTAGTTGGTGCGAAAAGTAGACACAAATACATCGAATGGTGTTCTCAAGTTCATCAAGACCAAATCAATGTGTTGTCCATATTTATTCTGATAGTTCTTTCCAAATCCACCCAATTTCAACTAGATTTCTTTGACACACATCAAATAATCCTCCATTATGTGTCAAATGAATTAGGATCAAGAGATATCAACTCTTTCTCCAACTGCATGACATAACTCTCTTCAAATCGATCAAACAACGACTTCAAATTAATCCAAACTTGATGAGGACATTTGATTCCACTGAGGTGAAATCAAATATCCTGTGATATGTATGTCATGATGACCCCTGCAGCCTCATCCTTCTTGCCATCAACAACAAACTTTTCCTAGTCATTTGTTGGATCTGGAATCACAACCTTCATATACTGCAACTATGCTTTGCTCTTCAGTAGGGTTTCCATGTATGGTTCCCATATTTAATAATTTGATCCATTCAAAACAACAAGATCAATATTTGAATCCATCTTTGATATCTAGACAAAAACTATTATGTTTTAATAAGTTCCAATCAGAAAACCATCGACCCATAGTCAATCACACAATAGATTCGAATCAACAAGTTTTGCAGATAACAGGTCGAGGTTTTAAACCATCGACTTTGATACCATTTTGGGAATAGGATGGATTATGACATGAAATAGAAAACATAGTATTGTAGATAATATAAGAGGAAAAAAAAATTGAAGATAAAGGGTGGTGTCTAAAGACACTATTACAACACTTAAGTAGAGTGTATTGTGATCAGAGCATCACAATGCATGTTGTACATATTGATCCACATGATCTGTTGCAAAATAAATATATGATAATGAACCAAGGGGTATGTTATTTATAGGCTCAATATCTAACCAACTTCCAAAAAATTACGGAAGATCTTGTCCACATGTAACTGTCTATTGTTAGAGTTGACTCCATCAAATCCATGTTGTCAAGTTGCTTCGACAAGGATGCTCAACATGATCTCTATGCATCCAACTTGAAGTCAATTTATAGGTTGGTTGATCCATCGTCTAACTATATTTGATAGTTGATTGATTTTCTGACCGACAGGTACATCAACTACTCAATCGACTGATGTAGTGTGTTGGTTGATCGCTCGACTAACTACAACTAGTTGTAGGTCAACCTCTCGACCGACTGAACCCAGGATATGTGCGATGAACCATAAATGCTTGACATTCCAACATCATCAATATGTAATAGCATATATCAAATAATGTCTAAGCTAATAGCTAGAATTTTAAAGAATATCCTTTCCACCCATATCTCACCTAAACAATTTGTGCCTTTACAAGGGAGAAAAATACATGAAGCCATAGGACTTGCTCAAGAGATTTTGAACTCCATTCACATAGGAAATCAAAGGGCCATCACTTTCAAGGTTGAATTATACAAGGCCTTTAACAGAGTAATTTGGTTGTACATCAAATTACTTATTATTGATTTGGGTTCTATCACTCCATTGTCTCTTGGGTCATGAGATGCATTAGCACAACCTCCTTTTCCATCCCGATTAATGGTTTTGCAACACCTTTCTTCAAAGTGGAAAGATATCTAAGATAGGGCTGCCATATCTCTCCCATTCTTTTCCTCTTAGTTGTGGAAGGAATAAATAGGCTTCTAAAGGATGCCTCAACTAGAGGTTGGTTGAAAGGTATAACTATAAGTCCCAAATGCACCATATCCCACTTAATTTTTGTTGATGGAATTCTCATTTTTTATGAAGGAAACATCAAATATGTAGAGCATCTTGAAGAGATACTAACCATTTTTTGTAAAGTCACTAGAATGAGCATAAATACTAAAAAATCTTCTTTATATACCTGGGGATTTTCTAACTAGGAAATGTTTGAAATATCCCAAATACTCTCTATTTAGGCAGAGGTCTTGGGGATGGGTATCGAGTATATGGGTTTCATGCTTAAAGATAATAGTTGTCAGAAAAAATGACTAGTTATGGCTCTTGGTCAAGTTGGAAAAGAAAGTCCATTCTTGGTGTAATAAATGGCTTTCTAGAGTAGGCTACCTAGTTCTAGTCAAGGTTGTCTTAGAAGCTATCACAGTCTATTGGACCTCTCTTGCTTATGTTCCAAAAGGTATTCTGAGAAAAAAATTGATAATTATTGTTTTTCTTTCTTTGGTTTGGAAGTGAGGATAAAAAACCGATGGTCTTCCCATCGTGAAAAAAAATAGAAAACCCAAAATCCTTAGGGAATGGGGCTTAAAAAATATATTCCTCTTCTCCAAGGCTTTGGTTGCAAAAAATGTGTGGGGGATTATACAAGGAACATGGATATGGGCTCATATCACAAAGGAAAAGTATTTTCCCAGTGAATATATAGTAGAATGGGTTCAAAATCCTATCAAGATGGTGTAGAAGGGATCCATTATATGGAAAGAGATAATCAATGCATTTCCTTTGATTGGAAAATGGTTGTTTTGGTGTATAAGAAATGGAAACCAAGTTATTATTGGAAAGGAATCTTGGATAGGGTGTCAAAATAATCATCTTCTTCCTAACCAAATTATCAGGGATGTCAATAGAGGTGGTTTTTACTTAACCAAATCATGAGAAGGGACTATGCAAATAGACAGATGCATTGGTTGACCTAGGAGGAATTAGAAATTGAGAGTGGCCATGCACCTCAATAGATCAACTACATCAGGGCACTCCAAAACACCTTTGTTTCTCCCACTGAATAGGAATATCATCTCCTTTGGTACCTAAATCCCTTGGGAAGATATATTTTATGGCTTGATTATGCAAATCTAGCTTAGGAATCCAGAGACAACTATGCTCCATCATGGGGGGAAAAGATTTGGAAGAAAAAATTCCCTCCGAAAGAAAATATTTTCATGTGGCTTCTGCTACATCACAAATCCCTCACATGGGAGAAGATACAAAAAATGAATTTTCATGGACCTGGTAGGTGTTTTCTTTGTTGAAAAGATACTGAGACTAATCATCAACTCATTTTGTATTGTAAATTGTCTACATAGGTCTACATGGAGATGTATAAAACAATAGGTATTTCCTATAGGTGAAATTGAGGCTCTATTGAGGAAGCATTAAAATCTTGTTTCAGCAATCAAACTCTCACAATATCAAGGCACTCCCCCTAAAAATGGTTTGGGGCATATGGATAGCTAAGAACCATGCACTCTTTGATGATAAGGTTCCATAATATCAACTTTATGCTACTCAAATATTATCTATACTTTCATTTTTTTATCATGGTAATAAGACCAAGCAAACTAGAAGACCTCAGGAACCACAAATTCGAATTGATGATCCTTTGGAATTTTTTGATGGGGAAACCCAAGGATCCCCCTCATTGGGAGGGATGGGTGGTATCCTAGACATCTCAAGAACTCAATCCATTTCATTTTCATTTGGGCTCAGTCTAGCCACAAACAACTTCAATGAACTCATGGATTTAGAGCTCCTACAACTAGCTCAAGAAAGAGGAATAACATGGCTTCACATTTATGGGGATTCTCAATTGGTTATCAATTAGATAAACGGGGATTTCCTCTTGCAGAATTACACACTTTTGTCATTATTCTAGAATATCTAAAGCAAAATTCATGATATCACTCATCTCACTTTTGGTCATGTTTATAGGGAATGGAACCAGGAAGAAGACCACCTCTTAAAATATGGACTAGAAATGAGCAGAGTCTCATGGAAGATACATGAGAAAAGCTAGGATGATTACTAGGAATATTTTCACGACTCATGGCTCCAATTAGCATAATTTATTATGACTTTTTTTAACAGTCTCATTGTCTAAATTGATTATAGGACCTATGAATCAGATTTATCAGGCAATGAAATGAAACAAAGAAATAAGATAGAAACACAGAGATATAGTTATACCAAATTTATATTAAAGAATGAAATATGAAGACATTATAAAAGAAAATACAAAGTGAAATGAACTCACTAGAATGGTGGTATCTTATCTCTGAGAAGAGATGTGATGGCTACACACATTTTCCAGAAGATGCTTACTATGAGGCTCAAAATTCATTTTTAACATAAAGAATAAATGAGAAAACCCTAAACATCCAAAACCCTAACCCTGGGATATGAAATTCCAAAAGGTTTGTGGGCCCCAATGGGGGTAGTTGATATGTCAGCTTTCCGGGGGTGCAACGTTTGCATACGATATTCGTTTGGGGTGATCAATACCTCATTAGAAAGGTCTAGTTGAGGATTACACATTTCATTTGTCCTACCATATTCCTTTAGTTACATACTAGGCACTATCAAGCCAAAAAAACATTGTTTAGGGCTTCAAAATGATCCTAGAAGTTTAGGACACAAAAAGCCGTAGAAAAATTGCCAAGATGGAAATATATTTTGAGCCAGTGGAATAGGCGGGAAGCTACCAATGTCCACCTAGATAATTACTACCCCCTTAGGAAGAGATGGTATCCATTGCATTGAGTGCCCCCATCAAATGGAGAAAATTATGCTAAACTTGATGCTTGGTGAGCCACTTTCCTTGGTGTAGTAGCTTCCCTGCTTTGACAAACCGATAGAGTTGGATATTTTGTTGGCGCATGTCCTTAACCTATGTTTCCATGATCTGATTAATGGTTTCTTGTTTCATGTAGTCAGGGTTGATCTCTGTAGGTGTCAGCTACTCTTCCACTTTCGATGTGTCCAGTAGTTGTGGAAAATATGGTCGAAGTGTAGATTTTAAACTTGTACAATATTTAATACAAACAATTTTTCAGTGAAAGAACATAAAAGATACAATGGAAAATACAGACATTACACATAGATTTTTCCCCTCGAAACCCAAACCGGGAAAACCAACATATTCTATGTTCATTCATAGTGATACATTGTTTACAATACAATATACCTATAGGAGCCAACGACATCCAAAACCCTAACCCAATGACCTGTATTAGTCAACAACCCTAATTCCTTAACCGGAAATAGAAAACCATCGGCAAAAACCATGTGTTGAAAAATCACCCAACAATGGACACGAAAATCGAGGAAACATGAATAACGAAACAAAAATGTGTCACATTTCCTGAGGCAAACAAAATTATCGAGGGCGTTTCCCTCGAACCCCTGTGTGGGGAGCTTTCACCCCCCTGTGCACCTGGCGCAACGTGGACACTACTACTCGTGCAAAGAATATAACACATACCCAACATGAAGGAGGTCCACATTACTGGGTGCAAGCCAAGGAAGGGAGGAATACTTAACTAAAAAGAATTGTCACCCATAGCCTTAGGGATGGTCTAAGGTCCATAGAGAAGTGGATGCAACTTTCAATGGGGTCTTTTAAGGTTTTGTTTTTGCAAATGTAGCCAAACCTCGTCTCCCACCTGAAACTTGTGGGGAACCCGGTGTTGGTCATGGCACTACTTGTACTTAGCATTGGCTTTCTGCAAAATATCATGGACCTATTGGTGAATATGTTGAATATTTTCAATGAATTTGGTGGCTTTGTTAACCTTATATTGAGCATCATAAGATTATGCTTATGTGGATGTAATGGGTAGTGCTACATCAATGGGGGCCAATGGTTGAAATCCAAGGCCCACTTGAAAAGGGTTGTGATCGATCGTGCTATGGAGGGCTCTATTGTAGTTGTGTTGGAAATAAGGAAGGATCTCATCCCATGTGTGTGGATGCTTGGAGTTGTACATGCATAAGATATGCACAATCATCCTATTCATGCACTCTATATGTCCATCAGTCTGAGGGTGGAAGGAAGTGGATTTGGTAAGCTTGGTGTCCAAAAACGATCATAGGCGCGACCAAAATGTGCTCAAGAATTTGTTGTCTCAATCTGATATGATGACTTGTGGTAGTCTAAATTGTACCCATACATGCTCGAAGAAGAGCTTGGAAGTGGCCTCGACTATCATACTCTTCTTGCAAGCGGTCAGAATGGCCATCTTAGATAATTGACCAACAACCACAAATACACAGTCATTTCCATGCTTGGTTGAGGGGATACCTGACATGTAGTCCATCAATATGGATTCCCAATGCCCATCGGTAGTAGGTAGAGGGGTGTATAGTCCTTTTTTTTAAATGGTTGGCTTGGAAATGGAGGAGGTAGTGCAAGATCTGATATACTTACTAAGATCCCATCAAAGCTTCAGCCAATAGAAATACTTCTATTGCACTGCCACTTTCTTCTCCATGCCAAAGTGTCATGCCACCCGACTGTAGTGGGTGTCCCAAATTAGCTTCACATGCTTGCTTGAAGGAACACAAAGACTACCCAAATGGCATAACAATCCATCCTGAAGATGAAAATTTGCCACGTCCATGATTTTTCCCAACATCTGGTAGGTTGTATCGAAGTCAGGATTATTGTCATAGATTTGGGACCACCTAGAGGTCTCATGCTTGCAAGAGTCAACCATTGTGGTTTTTTTTCAGCTAGAGGTTGAATGAGGCAATCAACAACGTGATTGGTGCTCCCTTTCTTATAATTAATGTTGAGGTGAAACTGTTGCAAGTATGTGGAACACTTTTGATGGTCTTCATTCTACAATTTTTCTTATGTCTACATGAACTAGAGAGGCTTGTGATTTGTATTGATTACTATATCCTTCCCTAGAATGAAATGCTTCCATTGGTGGAAAGATTGTTACAATGGAATACATTTCTTTGTCATAGGTGGGGTACTTACAAATGACATCTGACAGTGTGTCATTATGATAGGCCATTAGATGACCGTGTTGAGTGAGAACGAAACCAATAGCATAATCAGAAGCATATGTCTCAATCTAAAATGGTTGTTGCAGATCGGGTAAGGCAAGCACCGAGGATGAACATAAGCAATGTTTCAGCTCATCAAAGGCTTTCTGTTATGACTTGCCCCAAACAAATTTGGCTTTGAAACCACCCTTGTTCACTTGTTTGAGATCCCATGCGATATGGGAGAACCTCGATACAAATACATAATAGTATTTGGTAAGGACTAAAAAGATCTGAAGCTCAATGAGTGTTTTTGAGGCTGGCTAGTCACGAATGAATTGGATCTTGGATGGATCAGCATCCACCCCATTCTCAACTAAAATGTATCTAAGGTATTGGACCATGTTCATGCTAAAGGAGCATTTCTTTAGGTTAGCATATAACTTGTGTTTTCATAGAGTGTGTAGGACCTACTGAATGTGTTGCAAGTGTTGATCCCAACTGAAGACGAGGATGTCATCCAGATATAAAACCACAAAGGAATTGTTGAAGGGTGTTGGACACACCGAGTAAAATTATAAGGGGGGGTGAATCAGTGTGTGGACCTTTAATTCTTTTACTTCCTTTATTTAGAAACCATCAAAAACATTGTTATGCAAGATTAGCATTCATATATCATTGTTGGGATAAATATATTCACTATTAATTCCCACATTTAACAATCAACCGGGGCTCGTAAGCTTCGAGGTGCAGACGTAGGAAACGTAGGATCAAAGCATAGGATAACCTAATCTGAAGTCGACAAAACAATCTCCAAACCCACACTGCAGGAAATTAACACTAAGGATTCATCACTGGGACGTAGGAATAACTTAGTGCTATAAATGCTTAGATCATAGTCTTTCATGCACTCAGGGTGATGTTTGTGTGATTAATTGTGGGTAGCTTACTTAAGTTTTATGCCCTTCAATGATGATTTCCTATAGAGGATCCACACTTAAATGCAATAAAAGAAACAATTAAATGGAAATGAAATTCACGATAGAAACTAAAAAATGCAATCAAGTTTTTAACTTAGGAATCATTCTTTAAGTCAACACACCATCCACTTGAAACAATGATGAAGGAGAATATGTTGCAAATAAACTCTGAATTTTAAATTTAAGAATGGCGAACACGCATATAATGAACACTCAAGAAGATGAATGAGGAGAGAGGTGGTGTTTATTTCTATATTTGAGCATTGTATGCATAGGATGATTCTTGTAAAACAAACAGATTCTTAAAACATAAAGAAGCGTAGAAGAGATGAAAGAATGGGTTGAAAGTGACTTTGATTCTCCATGGTTTAGATGACTGACTTAAAGGGAAAATATCCTTCATAAAGAATCAATGATGGAATGAGGTGAAATACCTTCTTCAATCAATACCTATATATAATTTCAAATCTAATATGAGTGTATTTAATTCACAGAGGATATATATATTTTATAAATGGAAAGAATGTTGATGAATATGGAATAGATCATATATATATGGTAGAATGGTACGGTCTTAATCAATTCATGCAAGTGGGACGAGGTTGCAAATATATGGATGAATGTTTTTTTTCTTTTTTTCTTTTGATTGTTTTACACACACATACAAACTAATACATAAATGCTATTGTACAATAGGGTTCTTGTAAAACAGAGTAACAAAGCAAATTTAAAACAACAATTAGATGACTAAATGGAACAATCAATAAAATTGGATCAATGAAATGGAATTGCTCACAAATAAGAATTTATCCTAAGTATCTAATCAACTTGATTTCTTTTACTAAATTCAAATTCATAAGACTAAATTGGAAATCTGGAAATATAGCTAATTGAGTTCAAATCTATTAAGAAAATTGAAATAATACAAAAAATCAAAGTGAAAATGTTAACTGACCAAGTACAAATAGAAACATTCTTACCAAGTTGAGGGGCCCTTCTCAATTGGTAATTGCTGCCAAAAGAAAATCAATCCCCTTGAAGTCTCATGTACACCAAAACTTCAACTCTTTTATTTCATCAAATTCAGAAATTACACGAAGAAGATCACATTGAGTTCTCTCTATTATATTGATGAATGATAATATAATGGATCCTTTTTTCATCCCTATGAGACTCTTATTCATACATCAAATCCATGGAAGAGTGGATAAAACCAAATCCCCCAAACTCATATTTTGGTTAAAACCAATTTTACAATTTTTTGAGCAAAATCACAAAAATCTGGGTTTTATTGTAATTTGGGCAGATTCGAGTTAGGGATTCACCCATATCTTCCAGAATAATTTGCATTTTAAAAAATTGTTCACGATTTACTCAATTTTCCATATTCTAAACAAAACCTATTTCGTAGAATTTCTAGATCTTATTCCAACTGCACGAAAATCGAGGTGCAAGTTGGCAGTTTGAGATTTTTACTAATTTTTGCAGAATAATTCCCCCTAATATGGAGGTCCACACGTGTGAAATGGGTGAATTATGACACACATGTACACATGTAAGCATCGTTCTGGATAAAACCCCTGTCCTCGATTTTCTTCCAGAAGCATTTCAAAATTTCAAATTATTTCTAGTACCAGACTATTGTTGATGTTGGTACCAGACGAGCACAACATTGGTACCAGACAAGAGAAGAATTGGTATCGGACAATATGAGTACTGTATGACATGGAGTGTGGGTGCCATATGACTGTGCAGGTACCGATTGATTGTAGAACCTTCTGGTATCGGATGACTTGTAGTGTGAGTACCATATGAGTGTGTAGGTACCGGTTGACTGTAGAACCTTCTGGTACCAGATGACTTGGAGTGAGAGAACATATTGTTTGGACATAGAAAGATAGGATTAAACCATCATCAACAAAACTATTGTATAATCATCATTTTAATTACTAAAAGTATGGAAAATTATGTATTAACCACATAGAATGAATAACATGAGATAATGGAGGTTTATGGTGTAATTAGGGATATATTATGGATGGAATGCAGAGAGAAGGTGTAATGGTGAGTTTATTTGTATGAAGGAAGATATGACAAAGATGGAGCCCAACAATCATCAACATTCAAAATTCATCAATAATAGAGAGCAATGAATCATCAGCACAATAAACACAATGAACACCAGATTTATGTGTAAGATTTTATATTGTATTGTTACATGAAGACTACAATCTTCGGGGTTATCAACACAAGATCTTAAAGAGCACCAACTCTTAGTGAAAGACCCAACTTGCTGATCTCAGCACCAACTGAGATGTGAGGACTCCAACTTGTAGACATAAGACAATCTGTCAAACTGTAATTCCTCCAGTTCTCCAATAAAATCAAACACATGTCCACTGAACACAAGAATCTACAATTGTTGTTGTAGCCATCTCCATCATTGAATCAAGCATTGTCACTGTCATTGTCACATCAACCTATCACTATCACTATCCAACCTGTCATTGTCTCATCCACGAAACCAGATCCACTCTCATCCGCATGCAAATCATGCCAAGATCACCAAGAGCATATCTCAAACCATATGCTCAATATCACCAACACATGCCTCTACCAAGCATGCACCATGATCACCATATAACATTACAAGATATGTGTCTCAATCAAGTACCAATATGTACCATGCATCAACCTATACCATCAAGTGCATTAACCATGTACCATAATAAGTACATCAACTATGTATAATAACAAGTGCATCAATCATGTACCGAACATGTACCATGCATCAACCTATACCATCAACTATGTACCAACCATGTACATCAACTATGCATATCAACACCATACCATGTACCAATGATGTACATCAACCATCACCATATACCATGTACCATGAAATGTGCATCAACCATATGCCAAGAATATGTGCCAAATGTGTACCAAGCATGTGTATGGATCACCAAAAAGTTCCTTATACATATACCAAAATGTATCGCAAACAATGTAATATCCAACGTGTTACTCAAACAATGTGCCTCAACCATATACCATATCACTCATGATATGTCTCAATGATGCCATTCACCATAACATCATCAACATGTAACCCTCAAAACATGCATATAAACATACCTGTAACTTTGTAATAGACCCGATGTATGTGATCACAGACCTGCAAACCTTCCTCAACTTCAACAACAAGAAAATAACATCTTCATCAACCATTACCTTAGTCTCACGAGACTAGTTTTTGGATTTCTCACAAACACTAACTTAAAACAAGAATAACTTTGCACCTGTAATGAATAAAGGTCTGAAACTTGTACAAAATAGTCTTCAATATCTTCTCTGTAATTCCTCCAAGTTTCACTTCCTGGAACATCCAAGGAAAGGAGTTATGGAAAAAATGGTAGACCTTGTTGAATTATGTCTTAATCTAGAGAGAGACCTTGTAGAGAATGCAATGCACAAAATTTTTAATATCTGGATACGTAAATCTCACCCAACGTACTACAAACAGTAACATATCCAATGAATTTGGTGTCACTGAATTTGGATCTTCTATGAAGAAGTTATGACAATTTTACCCGAAACACCTATTTAAGACTAGTTCCAGGACTGGCCAAAAACCTTATCTTCCATAGAGTGTATCTCCCAAACTACAACAACACAAAAGCTGAAATTTGTACCATAGGTACCTTCAATAGCCTCCATATTTCACTATATGAATCGTTCTAAAACAAAAGTTATAGTGAAAATGGTAAGATGACCTATAAATAACATACCTTAGAACACATTCTCACAAGGTTTCATCCTCCCTTGGAATTTTTCCCTTCTTTACTTCATCTTCCCTATGAAAAATGCCTCAGATATCCTTGGTTACCTCAGATAATAATCACTTTATCAATGAGATAGATATTCAATGAACTTGTATGTACTTATGAGATACTTCTTGTGGTGTATTTATACTTTTTCTATGTAACCTCTTTCCTTAACTTTAGGGATTCTTGAACACTTTGGGACCACTTTCCTTAACTTTAGGGCTTCTTGAATTTTCTTGTTACAACCACTTTACCCTTTCATTCATTTACTTGTAACCAAATAGGGCTTCTTGACCATTCTTTGGGGATTCCAAATTTACAAGGCCATATCTCCCTAACCGTGAGGAATCACATGGTGTTCCACATATCACTAGAAATGGAAGCATGAGCACTATCCATCCATCCACATCTGATAACCTCTTAAAATTTTATTCAACCTATTTTATTCCACACAACTTTGGGATTCATGACCACACATCTAGGATTACTTAGCCACTTAAACATTTGGACTTTGCAAAGCATCTTCCCATGAGGGATTTCACCATAAGGGGACCACTTTGAGAACTTTATCCAAGAGTGTCTTCCCGTGATGGATTTCACCATAAGGGGAACACTTTGGAGTTCATCCATTTGGTACTTCCTATCATCCATGACATGACATCAATGATACAACTTCCTATCAACCATGACATTACATCAATGATACAACTTCCTTTGATATCAACCTTGACATCAATGACAACACATCACTATGAAACAACTTGACATTAACCCTTTGACATCAATCCTTTGATATCAATAACATAGTACAACAAAGGGCCACAAGATGTTTTGCATCAACCTCATGAAATTTGTTGGGGCATGCATCAAGCCAAAGGGAATGATTGACCACTCGAAGATACCTTCTTTATACTTGAAAGCAATATTCCATACATATGTCTATTCTATGGGGACCTAATGATAACTATACTTTAGATCAATATTACTAAAGTACTTGACCCCCTTGAGTTGGTCGAGAAGGTCATCAATTCAGGGAATTGGGTACTGGTTCATGACTTTGATTTTGTTCATATATTTTTAATTAATATAGAGTCGACAAGTCTTAGATTTCTTCTACACAAGCATGATTGGGATTTTGTGGGGTGAGGATCTTGGTCGAATTTTCTCTTTCTGAAGTAGCTCTTAAATTTGGCGCTTGATTTCCTCATTGTTTAGGAGAGAGTGTCGATACACTTGCCTATTAGGAAAAGGAATTCCAGGGGTCAACTCAATTGAATGCTTGACCTGACAATGCAGAGGCAACCTAATAGGCGAGGTGAATATGTCTTGGTATTCTTCCATGACTTTGTCCACTTGCTTATGATGCATAGAGGATCCCTATGTGGAGGCCATGGATTTGGTCATGACCTTCCATTCACTTTGAGAGAGAATCATCAAAAGGAAAAATTTCCTAGTCTAGGAGATGACCTTCCTGCACAGCTTCGCTGAGACCAAAGAAATTGTGGTATTTGGAGTTACCTATGATATTTTGTATAGTTGTCTTCCCACAGTAACAATGACACTACGAGGTCTAGACTCATATACAACATGATGTTTCCACGTATATGGTTGTCCTAAAATAAATTCACAAAATTCAAGTGGGGAAACATCACATAATACCTCATCCTTGAAGAGCTTGATGCCATAGGGCAGGTGACATTGTTGGTTGATGCGGAGATCTTGTCCTTGGATGAGCCACCCGATTTTGTACAAACATAGATGCGATGTTGTTCAAAAATCCAACCATTTGACAACCTCCGATGAGATGAATTTCTTTTGTATTTTTATATCAATAATTAAATGTAGTGGATCACCCTTCACCCACATCTATGAGTGAAAAAGGCCCTCAACTTTCTCCGTCCCTTCTGGTTCGTTTGTCTAGATATTGGTGGTAGAAACTATGGAAATGTGGTCTACATCAATGATCTGCCTCCGCTTTTATGGATCTAAATTAGAGTCAGAGCCTGGATCTCACTCTAAGGATTTCATCTCGACCACTAATGACTTCTTCTAGTGACATTCAACGGTGTTATGCCAGGGGATTTTATGGAACTTGCACCATTTTTTAGTGTCTTTCTTCATCTTCCCATTACCTTTCTTTTTTTGTGGCTTAGAATGGTTGTCCTAAGGTTGTCCATAATTTGTTTGTCCTTTGTTTAGTGTGTGTTTTCTTATGTTGCAATGCATTTGCAAATCCAAAATACTACTTATTCCTATGCTTAAATTTTTGCTCGATTTTGACAGCATATCAATATGTGGATCCCAACGATGAGATGTCCAAAATATCCATTTTTGTTTGGATGTACCTATCTACACCCTCGTAGTATTTTAGAACCATATGCCTCTCGGAGTCTTTGATACCCAGGTTGGTGTGTAAGGTATGGAAGGTATTTGTGAACTTTGGCATTGTTTGTTCCCTCTTCTAACACAATGTGGTCCATCTCGTGTATTGGTCATCATAGGTTCCAACAAGATAATATTTTTCCTTAATGACATCCATAAAAGAGTCCCGAGTGGGCTTGGCCCCAATATTCTAGACTCCTCCATGGTTTTCTCCTCACAGTAAGTCTCCCACCAATGTTTGACATGGGGGACAACTTTAAGGAGTGAAAAGGTGATCTTTTCCCTATTGGAAAAATCGTGGACAAAGAAATAACATTTTAGTAGATTTAACCACTTTTACAAATCATTTGCATCTATTTGACCTTCAAATACTGGAATATCAAAATTAAATTGTACCTTGAAGGGGGAAACACCTCCAAAGTGGCCTCTTGACGAAGATGCATCTATTGTTGTCAACAACTGTCGAAGGATTTGGGAAAAATTATTCATCATCTCATTCTTTTGTTGCACGAGGACTTCTACAAGAAATATCTTAATAGGATCTCCTGATCCCTAATCTCTCTTTTCCTCCTCCATGGACAGTCATCAGGGTCAACGAGGACCATCTTTCAAGGGCTCAACTAGTTCGAGTCCCAATTTCTTATACCATGACCTCGTAGGGGACATGCATAGAGAAATAGATAAAGAGAAAAATCCTCTAATACCACTAATCCATTTTTATGAGGGAACAAAATGAAACACATAAATAAGATATAAACACAGATATACAATAATACTCAATTTATGTTAAAGAATGAAATATGCAGAGACTGTAAAAGAAAATATAGAGTGAAATGAACTCGCTAGGATGGTGGTAGCTTATCTCTGAGAAGAGATGGGACGACTACACACATTTGAAAAAATATTCTTATAATGAGGCTCAAAAATACTTTTTAACATAAATCATAAATGAGAAAACCCTAAACATCCAAAACTCTAACCTCGGGAGATGAAACGCCAAAAGGTTTATGGGCCCCGATGGGGGTAGTTGATATGTCAACTTCGCGGGGGCACAACTTTTGCATATGATATTCGTTTGGGGCACTCATTACCTCATTAGAAAGGTATAGCAGCGGAGTATATATTATGTTCATCCTAGCATCTACATTTCACTACATGGAAGGTGTTGTCGAGCCAAAAAAATGACATTTAAGGCCTCAAAATGGCCTTAGAAGTTCGGGACCCAAAAAATCATAGAAAAAATGCCAAGATGGAAACTTTATTTTGAGCCAATAGAATATTGGGTGGCTACTAATGTCCACTTAGATAAACCTATTAATAGAGAAACATAGGATATTTCCTCAAAATGTTTTTGGATAGTTTTCTACACATTATATGGAACTATAAATAGTCATTTTTTTGGTCAAATATTTGAGAGGCATATACTTAAAACTGTTATATATGTATAAAGCTAAGATGGTTTAATGTCTTTTTTGGGTATTTTGATAGTATTTTTGGGCTCACAGCCAGAGGAAGGCCTAGGAAATCTATGATTGTAATATTTTTCTACCTCAAATAAAATTACTAGATTTTTTCTTTGGGGAAAAAAGTTGATGGTTCTGAGTATCATCCTTTCACAATTACATCATGCATAGAACTATATATTACTTGGTGAATGTTGGCTTAGTATGCTTCTTGTTTCTTAACTAAATCATTCCGTTATTATTATTTTTTAAATTAACTTATTTTTATTAGTTAAGATAAATGGTGTTTCTAGTATTCTTCATGTTTCTTGATTAAATCCCCCCATTGTGATGTCAACATAATAAACTACAATGATATTGGTGTTACTACCTATGGATATTCCCGACAATACTTGTTTTAAATGACATATGTTAGAAATTTTCATTACAAATTCATGATAAGTTTCTTTACTAATTCACAACATGATGAAAAATATTTTCAGAGTCATGATAACAATTTTTTTCAAAGTTGTAATAACCTTTACATGATAACGATTGTTTTCAAAGTTCTTATAATTAAACTGATTAGTTATATTATTTTCATAATTTAACCCATTCATTATTCATGTAACCTTGTCTAGTATAAATGTTGTTATAAACAGGGTAATGAACGTAATTAGGATATTCATTGGATGAATGTAATCCATGCATTCATTAGATGAGAACAATTGATCTTTAAAGTTCTAGTTATATTAGCATCTTGTCATTATCTATTTATAAAAAATAGAATATAATAACTACAAATTGACAACAGGGATCAACAACCTTCTTATATTATATGTATGAGTATAAAAGTACATAAAGAAATGATAGTATAATTTGTAGTGGGATTGAATGTCAGCATTAGAGGTCAGTAGGTCCAAGATAGCCAATGTAGTCTCTAGGATGTATTCTATGACCTATTCCAAGAATAGGTATTGGATTGGGTTGCTTATTTTGTATAAGACATTTGATATTCTTTGCAACTATGGTAGGTACTATTAGCACTGAGAATCACCCTCAGACTGCTAGAGGATAAGCCCAATACCCATCAAAATGTAAATGGATTAAAATGGTTTGAGTAGGTGGATCAACAAGACTTTAAAGAAAGGAAAAGACAATAGATATCACTGTAGATCAGTGATGGACCATTGGGTTATGGAGTCATAAACAGTCTACTCAATGAAGGCATTTAAGATCCCTATCAGACAAAATATTTGTATAATGACGAGGAGAGAATTAATAGAATAACATACAGATAAATATTCATTGAGCATAGATCCTCTCTGTAAAGAGAATTTAGATGTGTCTAAATAGTAAACAATGATAAATAGGAAAGCTTACATCAGATCCTATACTGCATCGTGAATATATCAATCAAAGGAAAATTTTAATCCTTAAAATCTTCAATACATTCAAACAAGATGAAGAATAGAACAAAGTACATAGAATTTAGATGTGTTTGAATAATAAACAATCATAAATAGGAAAGCTTACAACATATCCTCTACTGCATCAAGAATATATCAATGAAATGAAAATTTTAATCCTTAAAATATGCAATATGTTCAAACAAGATGAAGAATAGAACATAGAACATAGAAGACAAATCTGATGAAACAACTCATATGAATCTTCAATAACAATACAATTTACAGCTACATGCCCCTCTGGCTCACAAACTGAAATATATAGTCATAAACATTTCTAAAAACTTCCTCCAATCTTGGGCCGAACACCCCACCTCTTACATATCACTCATCTGACATATTTATAGTCAAAACAATAGACATGTCTTGTTGCTTGGGAACCTCTCCTCCAGTGCCATATGTCTTCTCTTTTATGTCATGTTCCTTTTGTCAGAAGGAAACTCTGGTCAGTATGGTCCTGTAGGAAAAATTCCCTCTGTGGTACTTTAGGCTGATATTTTTCTGTCTCCTCGGTCATACCCTCCATGCTTCCACTTAATGGGGTAGTCATTTGTTCAACCATCGGTCCTTCTTTCATTGACTGATTTCTCCTTGAGATCAGGACGAGGCCTAATGCCTAGTTGATTCCATGTGCTGATCTTGGATTGGGCCCTATATAAGCATGTGATTATGGAAGTTTCCAAGGGAGGTTTGGATCCACACTGCTCCGACCCCCGCAATCCACCTCCAATTGCCACGTATCTCTTTAGCTATACCGTGGTTTCGATTTTGGGACTGCTCTAATATTTTAGCGTTCGAGCACTTTCTGTCCCCACAATGAAGTGTGGTCGTCGATCTCGATGGATCTGACTATCCGAGTGCGAGATCTAATTCAGAGTTATGAGCTTTGTTATTTAGCAACTGTAGCCTCTCTAATGGTGGAATTGGGATTTTTGAGTTTACTCGAGAGCCAAAAAAAAATTGAAGTTTATCTTCTCATGTGACCAGGGGATGAAAATCGGGCACTCTGGGTCTTCGAGCTTCGGGAATTTAGACGATGAAGGTATCAATTTATTCAAATGGTTGAATGGACGAATAATAGAATTATTTCAAAGATCTATGGTCCTTGTTGATTTTAGATCAACGTTCCACAATTACTTCGGGAGTTCAAGCTTCGAGACTTTGGGTGCCATTCCTTTCTTACCTGTTGTAAAGATCAACAGTTCTTGTTGATTTGAGATCAACGGTCCAAAATTACTTCGGGAGTTCAGGCTTCAGGCCTTTTCAATGCATAATTCTTACAATCCTCCAGAGTGTTGTATCTCCAAAGTGAAAGATCTTCCTCCATGTGTCCTCTTGTTTTGGACAACTGAGATCACTTTGGGAGTTCGGGCTTCAGGAGTTTTGTTCTGCTTTCTCGTGAAATCCTCTGGAGTGTCGTATTTTTGAAGTTTTATATCTTCCTACACATTGCCTCTTGTTTTGGATGACCGAGATTCACTTTGGGAGTTTGGTCTTCGGGAAATTCTTTCTCTAGTGCTTCGCTAGACAAACCTTCCATAGTGGTAAGTATCCGAACTAAGAGATTTGGCACCAAATGTCCTCATTGATGGATGGTCCAGATGAAATTCGGGCTTTGGGCCTTCAAGAGTCCTTTACTCACTCAGATTCCACTTTCTTCCTCCCAGAGTATGAGATCTCCTAACATGTGTCCCTTTCTTGAAGATCAACAACCACGAGTGATTGCGGAGACTCAATTCCCTCACTCTTTAATTTCCTTCCCGATCTCCGCAAAGAAAAAATGCTCGTTCATAGTGGGATCGATATCCACCATTGATCTGTTGATCTAGAAAGATCAACGATCCTGAGCGATTGCGGGCTCATAACTTGCACAAACTTTAATTTTCTTATCAATCCCTGCAATGCAAAGATGCTCGTTCATAGTGGAATCGATATGCATCGTTGATCTGTTGATATAGAAATATCAACGATCCTGAGTGATTGTGGGCTCACAACTTGCAGAAACTTTAATTTTCTTCTTGATCCCCGCAATGCCTCCCCACCGTCGATATCTCTCCAATGAGATCTGACATTCATGAATTAATATTTTCTTGATCTGACGGTTGATCTTGATCACTGAGATCTTACAGCTGAAAATTGAACCCGCTTGATTTCTTGTATTTCAATCCCAAAATGGGCTGCTCTGAATCTTGCATTTTGCTCACAGTTTTTCCCTGCACACACAACATACTTGACTGGCCTGTCTTTATCAACCAAAAGAGGAAATTTTTTTAGGAAGGAAAGTAGAAAAGAGAGAGACTTGGCAGAGGTGTAGACCTAGTTCTTAAAAATAACTACATATGACACATGACAAATTTATGTGCTAGCATTTGGCTCCACAGGGGATGGCATGCTCCCTGTGAGCTTCCAAGAACAAGTAGCTTCAATGTCCTATCCTAGGGCTACTGGGTCACTTATTCAAATAATAAAAGCAAACTAAAAACTAAAAACCTTGCATAAGCGCTTATTTATATACAAGACCCTACTCTAACTAACCTTTACAATGCTCAGGTGAAAACAAACTTCCACCATAGCCACCCAAACTGCTTGGTAACATAATTCTTCTTTTCACTGCAAATGATCCATAAAAGGTAAGGGAAGTATGACATCATAATGAAAACATGTTTTGGAACACTAACAATACCTCCAAATGATGATAAGATGATTAATTTTGTGGGCTCCAATGCTTTGGGAAAGTTCAACTCCATATATAACCCCACAGGGTCGTAAAATTTATAGTAAGGCATGCTAAACTAGTAAAAATTTACCTCCTTTATTTCATCATTTCTCACATGTTGTTTGATGTTCTCATCATGTACAGGTGGATAAAGGATTGATGCAGGGTTGCTAATCCCAAGTGAAATATGCTCATTTATAAGTATTGGAGATGAGATAAGTTTCACATTTATCTCTTCCTTTTCTCCTCCATGGCCCTCCCAAGGATCAGATTCATAATTATCATATACAGGAACCATGCTACGAGGTTCCAAAGAAGCCATGAAAAAACTCTGCTCTTCACCATCTTCGCTAGGATATTCATCAAAAATTGGTTGTTCTTGGTCAGTATTTGAAACAAATTCTTCATCATAAGAAGGGATGCTAAAGACATATGTTTCAAGAACAAAAATATCCTCTGCATTTTCTTCATAAGGGAAGCAAACAAAATCTGCCTTCAATTCTGAAAAGCTAGGAAAAAACATAGAGGAGTCTTCCCTAGTTTTTTTAACTAGCTTATCATTTATCTCAGCTTCATAGTGAGGATAAATCTCTACTGATGTATACACTTTCTCTTCGACATCAAAATATTCAAAAGAGACATGTTGATATTCATAAACATTTAAAACAACAGATACATCTGATATGATGCCAAATGTTTCTATGTTATTTATATCATAATGAATATCATTCAACACCCCTTGATCTTCATGGAAAATTATTTCTTCCACAATAAATGCTTCATCACAAATCTGGTTTTCATGACTAGCAGAATCTTTATGAAGCAAAAAAAAATCATCACAACACTTTTCATAAAGATACTCAGATGAAAAATACTCTTTACAAAACGAATTGAAAGCTGCATGAAAACCTGTCAAAGAGTTGATGCTTGCAATGGGAAGAGATCGACACCAATCACGAGCAATTCCCTCTAATGAATACCATGAAAAGCTTGATATGAACATATTCATGCACGATATGAAGTTGATGAATAAAATCATGAGAATACAACAAATGTTCAGCTGGTACCTCCCACTCTTCTCCTTGAAATTTAGGAAGGCTACTTTCCCATTCATCTCTACTAGGATCTAGATTAGGGAAACCAAATATCTTTGAAAAATGACAGAAATCATGCCTCAAAGATAAAATCTTGTCCATTTCAAACCAATGGAGTCGCCAATAGATTTAATAAGAATGAAGTTTCCATGGTGAAAGATGAGCAATCAAAATAATGTGTCCAACTTCAGTTCAACATCTAAAACTAGATCTCTTCATTGTCGTTCTCCTAGGGAAGATATATTCACTTCCGTCCCCGGAAATGATGCCATTAATGTTAGAATTGAGAGTCACCCTCGGAATGATAGAGGATAAGCCCAATACCCATAAAAATGTAGATGGATTAAAATGGTTTGAGTAGGTGAATCAACAAGACATAAGATAAAGGAAAATACAACATATATCACTACAGATCAGTGATGGACCATTGGGCTATGGAGTCATAAACAGTTTGCTCAGTGAAGGCATGTAAGCTCCCTATCAGAAAAAAGATTTGTATAATGATGAAGAGAAGAATAAGAGAATAACATAAAGTCAAATATTCATTGATCATATATCCTCTCTGCAAAGAGAATTTAGATGTGTCTGAATAGTAAACAATGATAAATAGGCAAGTTTACAGCAGATCCTCTACCACATCAGGAATCTATCAATCAAAGGGAAATTTTAATCCTTAAAATCTGCAATAATTTCAAACAAGCTGAAGAATAGAACATAGTACATAGAATGTAGATGTGTCTGAAAAATAAACAGTGATAAATAGGCAAGCTTACAACAGATCCTCTACCGCATCAAGAATCTATCAATCAAAGGCAAATATTAATCCTTAAAATCTGCAATACGTTCAAACAAGATGAAGAATAGAATAGAGAACATAGAAGACAAATATGATGAAACAATTCATATGAATATTGAATAACAATACAATTTACAGCTACATACCCCTTTGGCTTACAAACTGAAATATACAGTCATAAATATTTCTCAAAACTTCCTCTGGTCTTGGGACGAACCCCCCACCTCTTACATATAATTCATTTGATGTATTTATAGTCAAAACATTTGACATGTCTTGTTGCTTGGGTGCCTCTCCTCTAGTGTCGTATGTCTTCTCTTTTCTGTCCTATTCCTTCCGTCAGAAGGAAAGTCTGGTCAGTATGGGCCTGCAGGAAAAAATGCCCTCTGTGGTACTTCAAGCTGACAGTTTTATGTCTCATTGGCCAAACCCTCCATGCTTCCACTTAAGGGGGTAGTCATTTGTTCAACCATTGGTCCTTCTTTCATTGATTGATTTCTCCTTGGGATCACGACAATGCCTAACTCCTAGTTGTTGCCACACGCTGCTCTCGGATTGGGCCCTATATAAGCATGTGATTGCAGAATTTTCCATGGAAGGTTTGGATCCACACCACTCTGACCCCTGCAATCCACCACCAACTGCCATGTACCTCTTTAGATATACCGTGGTTTTGATTGCAGGACCACTCTAAGATTTTAGCGTTCGAGCACTTTTTGTCCCTACAATAAAGTGTGGTCATAGATATGGATGGTTATGACTATCAGAGCACGATATCTACGAATTCAGAGTTCTGAGCTCTATTCTTTAGCAACTTTAGCCTCTCTAATGGTGGAATTGGGATTTTTGAGTTTAATCGAGAGTTGAATTTTTTTTTGATGTTTAGCTTCTCATGTGACTGAGGGCTGAAAACTAGGCGCTCCAGGTCTTCGGGCTTCGGGCGTTTAGACACTGAAGGTCTCAATTTCTCCAAATGGTTGAATGGTCAAATAACAAAATTATTTCAAAGATCTACGTTCCTTGTTGATTTGAGATCAACGGTCCATAATTACTTTGGGAGTTTGGGCTTCGGGCCTTCGGGTGCTATTCCTTCCTTACCTGTTGTAAATATCAACGATTATTTTTGATTTGAGATCAACAGTCCACAATTACTTCGGGAGTTTGGGCTTTGGGCCTTTTGAATGCATAATTCTTACAATCCTCGAGAGTGTTGTATCTCTAAAGTGAGAGATCTGCCTCCATGTGTCCTCTTGTTTTAGATGACTGAGATTCACTTCGGGAGTTCAGGATTTGGGATTTTTCTTCTTATTGCTCGCACAATCCTTCGGAGTAACGTATTTTCGAAGTGTTATGTAATGTCCCCACTTTGGGACATCATCACAGTGCAGAGGTTTATGATGACCAGAGTAGCCAGATGGGTGTTATAGCGAGTACAGGGGATATTGAGAGGCATTGTGGGGTCCATCTTGCATTACTCATCCTATTTCATCATTATGAGCCATTCCACACAAATTGGCTTTGGTTTCGTGGCATTTTGACGATTTCCAGGGTTTTGAGTATTTTTGGCTATAAGTCAATTAAATTCACTGAAGAGGTCATTTTGGGCACTATACTTGAAGGAACCTCTGAGTGTAATAGCTCATTGGAATCGGGAGGAACAACACTATAGTATAGGATGACGAGAAGTGACTTTCAGTGGCCAGGGAAGCCACAAGGAGAGATAAGGTGTTTTTCAGAGGTAAAAAGGTTAATTAATTAATTAAATATTAATAAAATGAAAGTCACTTTGGAGGGACAAGGGGAGAAAAAAGTATAAAGGAAAGGAAAGGGCCTCTACTCATTCATTCATGTATGTCTATCATTTTGATATCCATATTCTAGCTAGAGGGCCCATCTCTTGGGGGTTTTGAGGGTTTTGACTTAACAAACCCTAGAGGACGATTCAGTGGTGAAATATTCCACCTAGCTTGTCCCAAGCTTGGACTCGAAGATGCAATATTCTCCCACACCATTCTAGTTCTAGATCTACTCAGTGTCGGAGGGTTCTACACCAGCCACAGGAACAAGAAGAGAAGGAGGGCACACCATTTATTGGAGGAAGGTTCGTCGCAGGAGTTTGAGGGATCCCTTGGAGATTTTAGCACTTGGGTTTTACTTGCAAGGCCTTGGCCATTATTTCTAGTGTCTCTTGAGAGAGTTCTATGGCACATATTATTTCCTAGAGCATTGGGACGAATTTTTAGAGAAGGAGGACATTTTGGAGATCCATATCTATTATGTTTGAGGAGGTTATACATCAGATCTAACCATGAGACTTCACCTAGTTACTTGCAGTGTCGCGATCTATCTTTCTATCAATTTTAAGGGCATTTGGAGGCCTCCTTCATCAGGGACAAAATGATAGGGTTTGATAGTTTTAGGAGGGTGCAACTCCATTGGAGGATTCAACATTTGGAGGAGTTTCCCTTGGTATTTCGGTTTGAGATTTCAGGAGGGGATTCTACTCATACCGATCTACATTTTGGCATATTCAACATAGAATTTGGAGGCCTCCTTCATCAGGGCCGAAATTATAGGGTTTGACAGTTTTAGGAGGGCGCAACTCCGTTGGAGGATTCAACATTTGGAGGAGTTTCCATTGGTATTTTGGCTTGAGATTTCAGGACGAGATTCTACTCATCCCAATCTACAGTTCGACATCTTCAGCATAGCATTTGGAGGTCTTTGATAGTAGGGCTGAATTATTGAGGGTCTTCAGGGTTTTAGCAGGGTGTGGCGTCTTCCAACTTGGGGGTTTAGCATTTCTTACGACCTAGATCTACTCTTGAATTGGTCTTCCATGATTATTCGACCTTCAGAGGCTTATAGTATCTTCTATTGGAGCATTTTGTAGCGGCTTATATCTTCTTTATCGGAGCCATATGTTGAGCATTCTATATCGGCCTTCTCATTGTAGCAGGTTCTTGTTATTTGTTATGAAATAAAGGGCAGATGTTGGCACAAGGGAAGACCCAGGGTTCAACGATAAAAGAGTGCACCAACAAAACCATAACTACTGGCCCTTTCGACAACACCTGCGAAGTAGATGAAGTCTCACTCGAGGTAGAGGCAGGGGTGGTTGCAGGACTCAAGTTTCTGCAACCTTAGCTGGGACACAGATCTGTGATTATACAACTTAGTAAAGCACTTAGCACCATTAGTACTTTAACATGCAATCATTATCTACTTCGTTGATAAAATAGAGCTTCACATTCTTCACAGAGATCCTAGCCTATTTAAGCACTTAGCATCAACAGATTATTTAGATCTAATAGATCAAGAAATTAGCACATACACATAGATCATATTTAACAATCTACACATCATTAGCACTAAACATCATCAGATCTATCTATCAAACACTCCACATATAACATATAAGCATACAAAGATAGGGCACAAAGAAAGATGGCACAGGTTTTACATGGTTCACCCCCACCCTGGGGCTACATCCACCAACTCTTCTTCTTTATTATTTCAGTCAAGCAGTTATAGCACAGAGCCTCAACAATCCTTACTCCACACAGGAAAGAAGATATGCACATCCCGCTAGATCCTTCTTCCTCGCATTACAACACTGAGTCTTTCACAATCTATCACAACCACTTGCACTCGTCCCTACAAGCCTCTTTCAATCATGCACAAAGCATCCAAAACCCTACTTTCACTTAGCATACATTCACATCACTTGGGTCTAGCACTTAGCTCATTGGCGCTTCTTACATTGCCTAGCTACTTATTTATATATTACAAAAGTGGGCCTTAGCATGGGTAAACCCACGAGCCGACATCCCTTTCCCATTACATTATCCCAAAACCCAAAAAGAGGCCCAAAAGGGGGCCGAGATCCTTTGATCTCTGCTTCGTCTTGCGCTCCTCCTTCGATAGGCTGTCGAAGTCCCAAAATATGTCAACATGACCAAGAAACTTCCAAAACTTGGTCAAGAGCCAACAAGCCCCCAACACTCACCTGTGATTTGTCCTGAGTCACTCCAATCTTACCAAGTCTACCTTGAATGCCTCGAGCTTGGCTCGAGTTGCTTTGACTTGTTGCTTTGATATAGCCTCTTTCTTGGTGAACTCTTGGATCAGTGCATCATTTGCCAGTTCTTCCAAACGCTACTCTACTGAGAGGATGACATGTTCAAGATTTGCTCCTTGGCTCTTGATCTATGTAAATAATAGGCATGCCTGATCTTGCATAGGTTGAATTCATTGAGTGACTTCCATCACTTTACTTTGAAGCATATGAACCTGCTGCTGAGTTGTGCATTGTTCATGTGATCTCTTCATCCTTTCTATAGCTGACAGGGCCTTTAGTTGTACTTATAGTGTATCCACATGTTGTTTTGCTTCTTGGAGCTGTGACTCCAGCGTATGCAATTCTAGATTTTCTGTAAGGTTTTTGTATGTATGGGTGCTCTGATTACTTACCTGCTTGCACTCCAAGGCAAGAGATTTTAATCTACCAACTGCGTTGTGAGCAGTTGCTTCTTACTAGTCTCTTATCTCCTGAGGGGTTTCGGGTATAACACAGAGTTCGAGATCTGCGATGCACTGCTATAGCTTCTGGATTACCTCTCCCAATTGTGCCACCTATTGTGGAACTTGGTCCTCGGTTTGGACTTCAATGATTTTCACAGAGTGAAGTGCTATGTTGACAATTTCCTTAACTTCAAGTTGCTCAGCGAGAAACTTTTCCTTTCTTTGTTGTAGCTCTACTTTCTCTTCATCAAAATTTTCTTTCATAGCAAGCTTCTCTCATTCTACATTACCGTGTTGTTCTAACAGAGCTCTCTGTGCTTGTGCTAAAGCATGGGTGGCTTGTGTTGTTTCCTCATGTGGTCTTCGAAGGTGATCTTCAACCGTATCAGAAATCTGGTGGAGTTGAGATAGTTCATCTCCTATTTCTGGTGTTCCTGTCATCAGGGGCACATCGGATACTGCGCGGCTGGACTGTAGTGCCTGCTGCACTTCTTGAAATTTGACCTTGATCCAACTAAAAATATCCTCCTTCTTGGCTTCTTGCTTCTCTATTATCTCCAACGAAGCATATTTCAGTGCAACGACAATGAATTCGAAGTCGTTGGACATTAGGATGGTCTCTTGGCGGTGTGACCTCGTCCTTCTTCTGTTCGAATTTGGTGCCATCTATCTCTTCTCCATCACCTCTGCGCTCAGGTGAGATACAGGGAGTCTGTGATGAAGTGTTGTGGACATCCTGGGATTCTTCATTCTTCTTGGTCTTTCTCTGTCCAAGTGTATCATGCACAACTTCTGGACTATCAACATCAGAAAGCTCCGCGGGGTCAGCTGGGATGAGGAGGTCTGTCGACAACTCCTTAGTAATCTCTTCTAATTCTTCATCTGTTGCAAATTATGGTTTTCCTCTTCATCCCCTTCTCTCATAGGTGCAATATTGCACTCATCTGCAAAATTGTTGCATTCAGGTAAGGATAGTGAAAATGAGTGGGGTAATAATGCCAATGATACTATATACTTCAGTAAAAAAGTTGGGCCTATTGCAAAATCCACGAGTCATGCACTAAGAGAATGGAAAATGACGCACCTTTAATGTACATATATGCATTTACAATATGTTTGCATATATTTCTCCTCTTTGTATTTTTCCAATCACAAAAGGCCATCTCTAATTAGGGATTGCGCATAGTGTAGAACATATATAGTTGTTCCAATTGTGACTTGAAGCTCATAATGTACGGGTGGGAGAGGTCATAAAGAACATTAATTTTTCAATATGTTGAGTGCACTCTCCCATGCAATGTTGTGTTGATCCACCACAAAATTATTAGAATTTTTTTTTTTTCATGAACACAGAAAACCAATAGGAAGAGCATACGTGTATTGTAAGTTTCATAATAAACCAAACCATTCTATGGGAAGATGCACTACAAACTTGAAATAATGTCGACATCAAATAAATAATATGCTTTATGCTTTATATAATTCCAAAATTAATAGATAATTTTGTTTTTTAAGTTTTACATATATTGTTGGTATAGAAAAACATGAACTGCCATTAGGCACTCACCTCTCTAAGGAATTGTTGTTTGATGTGATTATGGTATGTGTTAATGGAATCATTTGTTACCTGATTTGAATGTCAAAAGTCCCTACATGATTTGATTCACATACATACAACATTTCAGATGAAAAATCAAAATAATTGTTAATTTGATATATAAATCAATAATGTTCATTGAATCACCACCAATCATTGCGATAGATTTACTCACTTAGTTGTAGAAACCAATGATCTTTGAAATAGTTTATGAAACCAATTTTCTCGGAGAACTTTTCATAAAACTTGATCAATTTCTTCACAACATCCTCAACTAACAATGAAAAATGTATCATGTTCCCCATGAAGTTGGACACTCTATCTCTCATTTAGTGTCACAAACATACATGCTCAATTTCTTTAACCAACATTGTCACACATGTAAAATGTAGAGAATTATTAGATAGTAAAAAACATCAATGTGAATGAACAACATTTCACTGAAACAATGTTGGAAATAAATACACAATGAATGAGGGAAGGAAAAACAAATTAAGATAATTTCACACCTTATTGCCTAGATCTTTGCAAAGGATCCATCGACAAGAAAGGATGAAGATTTCCATGTGGGTATGGAAGAAAAAACATGTTAGCGAAATGCTTAAAACCATATTGTAATTGTATCCCACTATGTTCTTTGCTAATAGGGGTGTGTTATGAACCAACTCCTTGAGAACGATAAAAAGTAAATGAATGACAATCCACTTTGAGGGGAAAACCCCCCTTTACAATATATTCAATGTACAAGATGAGATAAGATGATCCCAAGACTAGGTCTTCTTGGTATATATATAGGAGACAAAGGGTACAATTATAATGAAAGGGCACAATCAAGGGTTCTATCCTACATACAAATATAACACTAGAAATGTAATAACTCAATATATAGGGATTAATAAGGGGTTTTATACTTAACATGGGGCTTTGTCTAGGGATTAACATGCCCCTCCCCTTCAAATAAGTGTTTTCCTCAACACTTGACTAACTATGGGTGTTTCTGTATAAATAACTCATATTCCCATGTCGCCTCTTCCACTGGTAGCTTCTTCCATTTGACGAGGTACTCAATAATTGTTCAATTTTTCAACTGCTTAATCCTTGTTTCAAGGATTGTCTTTGGTTTTAGTATGATTTTCCCTTCTTCATTAATTCATGGTAAAATAGTTTATAATATTATCTTGTCATAGATTACCTTCTTTAAGAAAGAAACATGGAAGAATGGATGCACACATGAAGATGGGGGTAACTCCAATTTGTAATTCATACTTCCATTCCTTTGCAACACCTTATAGGTGTTGGCTCACTTGCGTGTATCCTTCCTCAGACTAGGGGGTTGATGAACCAATGTTCATCCATATTTGACCAACAAAACCCCAAGGTGTCGACATATCAATATTCAATCTAGGACTGAAAAAGGTATCAACTAAGACACCACGAGATTCATTGAGATCATCGGGTCTTGTGTCGGAGATAAAGGATCAAAGCATACAAGGAATGCACTCGGGTTGACATTTACACATTCCATCACAGTTCATTTAACATATTAACAACATACAACAATAACTTATTCATCCATTTAGCTCATAATCAGCATGGTCTTTGACATGGAGAACAACAACTTTATATTATTTCCATTAAAATAGTAGTATGCATACATTAAGAGACACATAATGGACTAGGAATAGCGTCCTATGCTCCAATAAATTCTACTAGTGACGAATTACAAGGTCCGATGCACTCTCTATTCAAACTCTACTCATAATACTAGAACGACTCCATTACGAACTCTTTACAAAACTATCCCAACCACATACAAGATTGTCCTACGGAATCACAACATGACTCATGCGAAAATAACCCAGAATAATTTCTCCTATGTTGCAGATTTGAGACTCTCCAAACTCTCATATGTGTCTTCACTGCTCCTTTTTATTCTCTTCTCTGCTCTAGTGCTCTAGCACTTTTGCCTCTACTCCACTCACTCTACTGATTTCCAGTTTTGCATGCTTCTGCCACCTGCATGTAGCCCAAGTGGCCTCTTTGGAGTCGTGACAACCCTAACGAACTTGTCATATCATCTCTTAACTGTCCCACAATCTCTCATGTTTTCTGAGTTGGTCATTAGGGAATATTTACGAAGATATTCTTCTTGATTTGGCATGCATATGGTATCTTCTTGATTCTTAGTGTGCAATGTAGAACTATTACTGGTGTGTGCACCTTATTTCACCTCTCATGCAGTTGTCGATGTGCACACAAAATTAAAGTGCACATACGATTTTACTTGTGTGCATGTGCAAACATACCCCAAAACTTTGGGTGCCAACAATCCCCCAACACTAGTACTTGGCTCATCCTCAAGTCAATGGCCTTGAGCATGGTGTGACTCCAGGTGAAATTGGAAGTGTGCCAAGGTAGAATGACCATGATGTCCACACAAGGATTTGAGTAAGAGAAAATCATAAATCATTGTATGAACAAAGAATCAAACCAATTTGTGGTTTCATCTGGGTTTGAGTAAGAGAAAATCATATGTCCAAGCTATAGTTGCATCCCGGCATAGGTATTGGAATGAGTTGAGTATTCCTCAATGAAAAAGATGGATTTGGGATGCATTTTTTTGGGCTCCCAAACTCTTTATTGCCAAGGATTTTATGGAGTAGTGAGTGAGATATATTTTGAAGCATACCATCCAGAAAGACAAACTTGAACCAGGCCAAGATTAATAGCTATAACTTGGCCTAGATACTTAGTGACCTATGAGAAGTATGCTCCAAGTGAAGACTCCATATGTTGAGACCATCGTCATCCTTCTATCTCATTTAGCTAGATGTGTAGGATGGAATAAACGAACCTTTATATCTAGTGGAGGGGGAAACCCACAAAATTGGGTTGTTGGCTTCAACAAAGGTGATAATCCTTGGTGATAGGCTCACCAACTCTTGGTTTAGAGAGTTGGCATACTACCACAAATTCGAATCACGGTTCAAGGAACTTTGTGGCAGTCATGTCTGTATTGTTGGTGAACAAGAGGCTAGGGAACCTACCCAGTAGTTGTAATTGAATCATCAACCATCGAGAAATATAAGCCTTGGATCCTACACTACAAGGAAAAGACCTTGTAGCGGAGGTTATAGAGAAGATTTTTAGTGTTACAAAATTCGAAACAATTGTCAAAAAAACCTCTACTAAAACATTTGGTTTTTCGTAGCAGATGTTTTTGTAGAGATTATAATGGAACTTCATTATAAATAAATAAAAATATGGGCAGCCGAAGGTTTTATCAGATGTTTTTTCTTGGCGGTGTGCTTCATGGTGTGTACACACCAGTGCGTTCTCAAAATTAAAGCATCGGTGCTTAGATTTCACCAAAAGCACTAGAGCAGACAAAAACTATTGGGGCAATGCTGATATTCTAAATAATAATGCACCTGTGCTTTAAAAATAACAATGCACCAGTCAAATCTATGATACCATGCATCGTTGTGTTACAAGACAAACTCGATTGGTGCATGAAATTTAGAATGCACCGATGCGGAAGTCTCATACAGTAGCACCAATGCGTCGTTTTAATTAAATGCATCAAAAGGCCGATTTTTATTATTATAATAGTTGTTGTTAAAATAGTATTATGATCGGTGATGGTTCATTATATTACAACACCAGTGCACATTTTATTACAACACCAGTGCAGTTTATCATTAAACACACCGGTGTTCATTTTATCTTTTCAGAAACATCGACCCGTGACAGTGCAATTATTGTTATTTTTTTATTCCATTGTTCATAAAAAAATTGACATATATTTTATAATAATATTCATATAAATTAAATTTTGAGTAGTGAATTTTGATACAATGTTTGTATTAATTTGTTATATCATCATATTTCGCATCTCTTCATTATAATATTTAATCATCCATATATTTAATCAATAATGTAACATTGGACAACGTAATAGAATAAAATAAAACATATTTTATTATATATGAATAAGAGGCTCTTTGTCATACGAAATGGGACTACACTTATTGGTAACCCCTTATCTTTCAATTGTGACACTATGTCCATTACATTAAATAAAATGTCTGATTTTCATAGACAATTATTTCAAAAAATACAACACCTTGATTTGATATCTAAATATATTGATCATCATTCTTTGTTGGAATTGTTGTCAGTGCTCGAGCTACTTCCATGACTTGGGTTATTTGGTCGAATGTTTTGTTGATTATCTTGATTGTTTTCCTCTTCTTCAAGTTCCATCTACAAAAATAAAAATAAAGTGTAACGAGTGTATCTAAATTGGTGAAAATAATGAAAATTGAAATAAATAATATGCATGAATGTAAATTGAAAAGCGACGTACTATAGAAAGAATTGACTCCTGATTGATACACATTCTTTCAAAACCAAATCTCATGCCTTACGTCGACAACTCTTCTGTTGGCACATTTCCATACTTTTTTTCCTGCAAGTTTTATATCCCATAATAAATCATAGATTTAATATAAAGGAATTTTTTTGTTTAATTAATTATAAAATGAGAGAAGTAAAACAACATAGATACTTACAAATTCCACAATCAATTTTTGATATGCCAACATATACTCACAACCCATACTTAACCCAATGTCAATCAATTCTTTTGATGGCTCTTCTTTGTATTTTAGTACCTATTTGAAGACATTCAAGGATGGATGATGTAAACAACTTAAAATATACGAAAATGAAATCTTAATTTGTTATAAGCAAACAACTATTACTCACAAACTTTTCTATCAACCCTTTTCTTCCTTGTCGTCCTATTTTATGTCTTGAATGGGTTCCATTTTGTTTTCTTTTCTTCAATAAAATACTTGAAAATTTATATTTAATGCTAAATTATTTATTTATATGTACCCAATAGAAAAATTCAATGATTTCATAAATTTGAATCACGTTTTTGTTGAGATGGATCCTCTTGTGATGCAATTTTGTCCATTTCTTTGACCATCTCCTTGTACACTTTTTTGGACATTCCTACTGGCATATTTTGGATATTAGCTCATCGATTATTTGAGATATAATCTTACAGAAAAATTTAACATGACAATAAAATATTTTTATATTGATATATGAAAACTAAATATAAAAAAATTGATATCAATAAAGGAATGCTTTGTAGTAATATATACATATTCTAGAAAATCTTTTTTAGGAATATTACTTTTTGAATGATTCTTTTTTTTTATTCTATGTTTTTGCTATTGCAAGTCTGATAGGTCTCAGTGACCATTGCTCTGAAAACGCTTATTGTAGTTTAGATATAACTTAGTTCTTGGAATCATTGGATTGATTTTTGTATTGTAAGTGGAAAGTACGTCTATACATTTGTTCCACTATATCCCTCATAGTTTTGTAAAAGTTTTCCCCCCTTTCATTAACCTCCAACACCACTCCAAATGAGCTAGGGACCAATTCATTATCATTTACATCTTCTATAATTTTTATTTTCTTAGGACGACATTTTGTTCCTTCGTTGTTGGTCCCTATAGAACATTAAATATATTTGAATTAATATATTGTTTGAAACATGTTATCTAATATTCTTAAGTATATTATTAATGAAAATTCAAAAAAGAACTCATATTGAATAGTATTTTTTCATTCACTTGATTCATCCTTTTGCAATTTTTCCATCAA